>JAVQJF010036910.1:0-12012 GCA_036023855.1 Gadopsis marmoratus
GCTTAGTTTTATTCATTTTTCCCACTGATCATTGCGTCTGTAGATATAGAGTTGGCTTGGACTTGCTCTATATTTACAAGTGCTATGAGATAACTTTGTTATGATATAGCGCTATATAAATAAAATTTGATTTGATTTTGATTTGATATACTGAGGGATTGAAATACGTTGCAGAAGCACGGCGGAATCCTTGTGCCCGCGCTCGACTCGTTGCCTGCAAGCCTCCCATTTTCTGAAACATGGCAGAATGAGAAGGGCTTCCGGCCACTCTGAGCTGAGGAAGTGCAGGTCAGTTTCTTCCCGAATGGCCGTCTGTACTTAATATTTCCAACATGGTGCTACATCTATAGGTTGTGACAGAAGGCCCTTCTCAGTCTGCTGGAGGCTGAGTGCCGCAGCATCTTTCATCAGGCCTTACGTTGAGGACTGAGGCAGACCGATGACGAAGCCAGCGGCTCTCATCCCTCAGACACACTTCGCTGTTTCATCCTCGCATCCATCGCCCTCCTGTCCCGACTTTACCCTGACAGATATACGAGTCCCGAGAAATTCCTCCATCTTTAACCCGCCGTCCCTCTCTGTCAATCCGCAGTCCTCCCCCGTCTGCACTTCCCTCGCTCCACATCCATCCATCTCTCTCCTGCTGCATCTCGGCCACACAGTGTTGGTAAAGCAGAGAGGACGCACTGGAGCGTGAGAGTCCACAGGAGAGGCAGAGACGGAGCCTCAGTGGCGACTGGGGGAGGTCACACCAGGACAAGCTACAGGACAAAGTATGCTTTCGGACATTTCATTCTGAAGACCCTGAAGGAACAGGGCGTTATTCTGTAATTATCAACAATTAAAAGACCAACAGCATGTTACTCTGTCTCTCAACACTTTCTGACTTCCTGTCTGTGGCTCTCAGCTCCGAGCTCATTGGTTCCCAAAACAGCAGCTCGCCGTCCTTTTCAGCTGATGCAACTTAAACAGGAGGAAATAGTGCGTTTGTTTTTCAGAAGCAGATGAATCCATATTTGGTGCTCTGGTGAGGGTCACCAAAATGAGACCTTGTGTTTCCTACAACCTCCAGTTATTCCCTTAACAGAACATCCAAACCGTAGCTCTGAGAACATGGTTTCAAATACTTCTTGTGATAATCTAATATTTGTTTCTTCTAAAAAACAAAAGTTTTTTTTTCATTTCTTTTGGCCTTTTAATATTATTATTATTATTATTATTATTAATATTATTATCAATGTCATTACTTGAACAAAACCCGTATTCCAAGAGGCTGCAGCTGCGTTTAACTGTACATTTCTTATCATTTACACGTCACCGGCATTGATGTCAGTACATTTGCATCCATTTATGTGAGGAGACTAAATATCTGACGTCAATATGAAGTATTGAGAAGTACAGTGGTACCAGGTGAGGTGTGTGTGTGTGTGTGTTTTCTCAGCAGATGACAGAAGTATAGTCCCGTTGCTTCCCTCTGTTCCTGGACTGAGATGGGAGATCATCAGAGTCAACAATCAAGGCTCCTTGAGGCCACTGAGTACTTTGGAGGGTCTCCCTTTGTGCAAGTGAAAACCCAACAGCCGCAACTTAATCACAGCTCAGCTTTCGCGTTGAAAGGCCCACATTGTGTGACAGATAGGACGCCGGCCAATTAGTCCTGACCTCCCATCGAGGAGCATCAATAGGCCACAAGGAGCCGTCTCTTCTGGCCGCCAGTAACTGTGGCTGGACTGAATGCAGACGGCAGCTGGCAGAGAGAGAGAGAGCCTGGAGACAGATGGGCAGCACCACGAATCTCAACACCGCTGCAGAGTATTTCCCCAAATGAGCTACTAAGCATGATTACTTTCTCTGAGTTGCAGCAGAAAAAGCGCAGCGGTACCAAACTGTGGGCTGCACAGGTGACTCAGACGTTAAAGACGTCTCACTGACAGCAGACGTGGTCCAGCTACCGTAGCTGGCACGTGGAAAGGAAGGAAAAACCCCAAGTAGAGGCATTGTATTCATACAGCTCAATATCACATATCCCAAATTTGCCTCAAGGGGCTTCACAATCTGTGCAGCACACGACACCCTCTGTCCTGAGACCCTCGATTAAGACAAATCCTGAGGCAGCGCAGCAGAGGACGGATCCCCGCCATAGAAAGACAGACAGGAAACAGATGTTGTGTGTGCACAAAGTAATCAGGATGACAAAATTATAGATACATTAAGCCACAAAGCCACCAAAACAGACAAGACTGCAACGCTGGAAAACAGTGACAGCTGCACTGTGGTGGCACCGGCCGGCAGTTCCCAACCTCTCGGTCTCGTGGCCTCTTAACACGCGGCGGCGCGTGTACTTGCGACGCCTCGCTTACGGGCAACGCTTCATTCCCGCTGCTGCAGGACCTGCTGGGATGCAGGAAGCAGCATTGTGTGACTGGCCAGTGATGCGTTGCTTTAATCTACATTTCCAGCTGTGGCCTCCGCTGTTGTTTAAAAGCAGGTGTCACTGACCATGTCACCGTCACATGCCGCCGTCCTACTGGCTGCGCCGCAGTGCCAGTCAAGCCTTAATGAATAATTGGGACCAATTACAAATGATTGCATCATCGGCTGGATCGGCTTTCGGGCTTGGACGGCAGCCAAGGCTTCATCACCGCTCATCACAAAGCTCTTCTTCCTTTTCAGCCCGTTTATCCCTCTTTATTTTTTTGTATCTTTGCTCCTAATCATCAGCTTATCCATATCTGTCCCTGCTTCTTCTTCTCTTTATGCTTTAAGACTCTTATTTTTTATTCTGCCTTTCTGTTTTCAAACTACCCTCCCCCTGCTGCTCCATCCAACACCCCCACCCTGGCTTTCATTCATCCTCCACCATGCCTGCCCCTCCCCCTCTCACTCTCTCTTTCACTCCATCCTCCTCTCAGCTCCGCCCACCTGCCTCTCCAGCTCCAGTTTAGCTTGCAGCGTTGTCTTTGTCTGCCGGCCCTGAGTGTGCGTGTGTGCGTGTGCGTGATGTTGGCAGGCATCCGCAGCTGATGAAGGCCATATGACTCTCTGAGATGCCGGGTTGTATTTTTAGCTCGGGCTCACGCTCCTCCTCTCCTCCCATCTCCAGCTTCCTCCTCAGAGAGTCCCGAGGAGCCGACCTGCTCCTGCTCACCCGGGCCACGATGCCTCCCCCACATCCCCAGCCACTGCCAGCACAGCACCATTGGTCCAAATGCAGCGCTGACTCTGTTGAAATTATTCCCACTGAAACAAGAGCGAATGAGCAAAACTCAACTCCTCTACCTGTACATTCACAGCCGACGCTCAGCCTTATATGGGGGAAAAAATGACATTTAAAAATTTGTCCGACTCTGGTCATTTGTCAGAGTATCGAAAAAACTGTCAATTAGCGAAAGCTGGCAATGAATGTCTGGTCTGGTTCATAGTCCAGATTAATCCTGATTTAAAAACATGATGTCAGTTTGACAGATTTCAACATTTAAGAATTCTCCTGTTCAGCAAAACACCTTCCTATTTCTCAAAAAAAGGCATTTAAAGAAGTACTGTTGTCGCTGTGACTGAAATCTACGTATCGAAAAAGTCGAAACGATAGCTGACCCCTGAGGCACTTTGCAGGGACATTTATACTGTTATTTTTATAATATTTGTAAAAAATAAATGATTACACGGTGAAAACCAGGCTTTAACTTCTATTTCACATTTGCAAATATGTGGCTACATCATTTCTTTTACAGGACGGCATGTAGGGCCAGTTTGTAGTTCAGATGTATGATTCATCCATGTTATCATATCAGTTTACAAAAATGTCCAGCGACTAGCAGAGTGACATCATCGCTTAGACTTGGGCAGAAACCTTGTTGACCTTTCTTATTCAGTTCTACTTGGTCCTCCACCTCCTGGTGAGGGCGCCAAACTCCCGCTCCAACTTGGCTCCGCCCGCATATTCGGTTTCACCTGGACAGGCCTCGCATCACAGAAGCTAAACACGCTCTCGCTGCCTTTTCCACTGTGTCCGCAAAAAATTGTATAGTTTCCTAGCTTCCGGGCCAATGTTTCTGTTTCCATGGCAACAGTCAGAGAAGCTTGTCCCTGACACGTTTGGGGGACCGTGTCTTCATTAGTTCCACGGCCGACTGTGTGTTGAGCCCACGTCACATGGTGGACCCAGCAGCCCTGCAGCACCAGCAGCACGGTGGGAGTCTGCAGTGGGAAGGACGAAGGCTGCATCGACAGGGTCAAGAAAGGGAACTTGACTTGGTTTGCCACCACCACCCCCTCAACCCCCACCCGGCTGCCTGTGTTACTGCGCCCGAGGACACAGAGGACGAGGAGAAGAGGATGGGCAGCCGTGCAGAAGGGGGTTGATGAGCTGAGCTTAGGAGCTTGGTAATAAAATGGGGGATGTGTGTGTGTGCGCGCAGTGGTAAAGGGACGATGTGTGTATCTGCGCTTATAGGAAGTATTGAACCGGCAGCTCTCGGATGTTTGACCGAAAAGCTTAATGAGTTGAGAAATGCACATCAGGCCGGTCACGACTGCAGAAACATCCTAACAAAGTGAATCAAAGCCTCGACATGAAGCAGACGCTCCCGGCTCAGCACACATCTGCATGCCAAAGACGTTCAGCAACTGATGACTTTAAAAGGATTTTATTACCAGTCTGTCGCTTCATTTGGTATAAAATCACATACTAGGTCTAACTAACGACCGCCTAGTATTTTACTTTAGTTGCTTAACTGTTTTGCCTACAAAATGTCAGAAAATAGGGAAGCATGTTCCCAGTTTGGTCTGACCAACAGTCCCAAATAATTTACAATCATGCAAAAGAGGGGAAAAAGCAGCTCCTCACGTTGGAGAAGTTGGAGCCAGAAGATGGTTTAACTGTTGGCTTGATTAAAGACTGACTGAAAGATTCGTCGCTTATCGGGATTGTTGCTGACGAGCTTTACTTTGATTGACTGGTCGAGTAAAACCAGCAAACTCGAGTGTTGTGCTTAATGTGAAATGGCAAACAACCGACATCAACAATATGTTGACTGACCAATCAGAGTGCAGTAAAATGTTTAAACCCTTTGTGTGCCTTCCCTTTCAGTCAGAGGGTCTCGGCTGTGTCCCCCCCCTAGTATGTACTCGAGTAACTGTCTGCGTTCAGCCACAATAACACACATGCAGCGTGGTGCTGGGCCATCTGGCAGGTGGTCTAATGAGGGTCATGGCCTCCTGTCACCCCCCGACCCCCGCCTCCTCCATTACAGAGCTAACACTTTCACAACAACAGGGTTGCTGCAGCTCTGACGTTTCACCAGCATGCATTTGGCAAAAGAAGGAGATTTCTGTTCATTCATGTCACTATATAATATACAATAATAAACACGCTAAGCTAAAGCGAATATTGGACGTAAGTGTTCGGGTCTTTCCTGTGTTTCTTCTGCACAGTAAACAGCTCTACCAAATCCCAGTTTCTGGCTTTGTTTGGTTAAAATCATCAGGGTCTGCTTCACGCTGGATGGTGGGATTAGCGGCAGATTAAGGCCAGGCCAACAGGGCTGGTGGTGGTGGTGGTGGCGGATCTGTGGCCCGACCATCACCCACCACCCACACTCCCATTGTCTTCTCACACAGGACAGAAACGAGAGAGAGCATCCAGCAGGAACCCGCAGGTTTCTGTACATCTTCACCCTCTGTGGCAAGAGGTCATTAAAACGATTGACAACATGGCAGAGTATCCGAAACCTGCCACGTCAGCAACTATCGCATCAACAATGATCAGCGCAACATAATTCTTCATTTTTTAGCAATTTGAGTCTTTGACTTCTTTGCTCAGATATATGGAAGAGGTCGCGGTTTAGGAAATGATCATGGTTTGGGTTTAGTAAGACACAAGCAGCGCCCCCCATGGGTGAAAGTCCTGTGTTGTCCTCCACCCGGACTTTGCTCTTTATACGACCTCACCGGACTTCCGTCTTTGCTCCCAAAACCAAAGTAAGAACTTGTGAGAGAATAAAAGTGACCAAAGCAAACAAAATGTCATCTCAAAAGCAAAACCTATAACTTATAAATTACAAATCACTGACAGATTTTAGACTTTTAAAAACAAAGCAGTCAGTTTCCAGAACGCTGCCTCCCTTCGTCCTTCAGCGCTGCCAGGCTCTTCAGCGTGGTGCAGCTGGCACTTTGAATCACCAACCACAATACAGACATCTTACTGCCGACGGACAGCAACACAAAGGCACTCCAGCAGCTTGTTGAGGCATCAACACTGAGACGCTGCATCTGAGAACGTGCACGAGGGAGCTGATTGACATTCATTCAGATACTACAGGGACTGTCAGTGCATCTGCAGTATGCATGCTAGTGACATGCTATACCAGTATGTTGAGATGCTTACACGTAGACGGCAATGTTAGTGTACAGATGAAGAGGAACAGACGCAATGTAGTACTGTACCTTTATAAAGATGGGAGATTTACAAAACACAGATATAATGCAACTGTGTTATCTGTCACTAGACCATCCCTTCCTGGTAAATGCCCATTTACTGTACTTTAAGAAGACACAATTTCTAGCGTTTAGCACGTTAGCGTGTGCATGAGCTTTAAAGCCACTGAATTAAAACAAAGATCCTGACTTTGGCGCCCCCAGTGGTCATATAACACACTGCACCAACAAAAACAAGCCGTCAGGAGAATTTCAAAGATGATATAATCATGTATCACCAATCACTTTTGATTGCAATCCACACATTAGATTCTGATGCTTCTTATGCATGAGTTTACATGTTTGGCAGTAGCGCTAGAGGAAAGGTCAGCGAGGATTCATCCTCTAGCGACCGTAAACATCCACAGTAAATGTCGCAGAAACTGTGCCAGTCTTTGTTGCCCGCCGTTGCCACCATCCTTAGCGGTTTCTGCCAGCAGCTAAAAGTAATGTTTATCATCAAATAATTTAGCATGGTATAATTAATTTATCTACTCATCTATAACCTCTAGGCATGCCTGTGTAAGTCATTTACACCTGCAACATCTCACGCGCACGCACACACACACGCCAGTAACCATAGCTACGCAGTGTGATGCAGAAGGAGTTTCACAAATAATGTATTACAGCCAAGGCCCCTTTTCTCCAGCAACAACACTGGCAACACCAGTAACACGAGTGTGTGTGTGTGTGTGTGTGTGTGTGTGTGTGTGTGTGTGTGTGTGTGTGTGTGTGTGTGTGTGTGCTTACTGCAGAGAGGCTGCAGCCAGTCTCTGCTGTAATGCAGCACTGCAGCCCAACAGTACTCACACCACACTGCAGGTCACAGAGACAGAGCGTCCCCTGAAGATACTGTAACACTCACACACACACGTTTGTCTTGCTATACTTGCGACTGGCCAAAATGTCCTCACAATGCAGAAATGTCCTCACTGCAATGGTTTAAACCTGAAATTACACCTCACATAAAAAGAAAAACAAGCCCAAACAAAGTAAGTAAGCAGGCACTACTACAGCACCATGTGATGGGATGTGTGTTCTTTTTACGTTTGTTATTAATCAGATGTCTTGTTCACACACACACACACACACATGCACACACCTCCCAGCATCACCAGTAAAGTGGATGTTTCACCGAGGCTGTAGGCGACGCGGCTCGTCTGCACGCGCTGCCGATGACGGGCCATCTGTGTGGACTGGACACCTGCTCTGTGGCAGGAAGGGGTTCTTCCAGAGCCATGGACCATCTGTGTGGCCCACCATGTGGAGCAAAAGGACATGAAATGGCAAAAGGTGGAACGAGCGCAGTGCCGCAGCCTGTCGGTCCCCGGTGCTCATGGGTAATGCTAATGAGCAAATTGCAGAAACCTCATTAAGGTTTTGTGCCTAACTGGACTTTCCATCCCTGACTGTGTCCTCCTCCCCATGAAATTTCAAAGTGAATTCGCTTGTTGCCAAAAGCACTCGGCCATCCCATCGTGCACTAGTCAGGGGTTTTACTGGACAGAGGGAGGGCAGTTTATTTATCTAATATGAGATACCAGAAGCTCCATATTCCTGCAAAATGAAGTGAGGGTTGAGTGTGGGCACAGGACCGGATCAGAGAGAGGGAAGTAAAGCAGCTCTTCAAATGGTAATTTCCCTTGCTTCACTCCTGGACGCTGTAAGTGCTGACTCAGGGGTAAAGCCAGATTGCTTTTGGAAAGGGATGAAAGAGAGTTTTTGAAAAGAGAGAGAGAGAAAAGGGATTTATGCTCAATTTCATTAAGTTTTTGGCTGGGGGAAGAGGGCCGCGGGACCATAAGGGGCTTATCTGGAGCCATAACCCATTCCCGTTTGATTACCAGCTATTGATTGAGGCATTAAATTGGTCTCTGTTGAATACGGCAGCATGTGAGGGCGTGCTGGTCGTCCTGTCAGACCTGACTGGAAGTGGGACTGGATTAAAGAAGAGATGGCAGATAAGCAACAGAGCAGATCCCTCAGGCCACCCTCAGTCACAGTGACCATCCCAGCTCCGAGTTCAGCAGCAGGTAAAGCTAACTGTCAAGTGCTGGAAACCTAGAGTGCAAGTTGGAGCCTGCGGTCGCTGTCACAACTAACCTGCCCTGTGCGGTTCAAATGACCTCTGCTGTGTTTGCCCGTTAAGCTGGTGCCAAAGCTGTCAATTAACTCTGGTAGTTGGCGAAAGTAAATATGTGACTTTTCCAATCCATCTGCTCATCGCGGGACCTGTTAAGAAGCGATGTAGAGTATGTGCCTCAGCATCCCAGATGACCGGACTGGAGGGTGGATACCCGACCCGCGCGCGTCATACTCGACATTGGTGCTTCATGTTCAGTGCTGGGGTTTGTTATTTACGTGACAACACACGAACGCAGCACACAGGCGGTAAACATTCACGCAGGCTAGCTCAGGATGGAGGACGTGAAAAACAGAATTTGTCATCTGGAAAGTTTAAAAGACTACAGAAAACCATGCAGGGATGGAGGCATTTTGATTTGCTTCAGCTTACGGTAACGTGCCTCGGAACCCGAGTCGGGTTCGGACAGAATCACGCGGCCCATGCGATACTCTTGACCTGATCCCAAAGATAATCTCTTGTAATTGCTTGTGACGTCTAACCAACAGTCTAAAGCCAGAGATATTCAGTTTACTGTTATATATCTAATAAAACAAGTATTCAAATATCAGCCTGATCAAAAAATAGGCAAACAGGGCAAATTCAGTATAATTTCCATTTCCACAATACATCAGTAAAACAACAGTCATGTCACCTTCTGAGTTTCTCTTTTGAGCTAATTTTTATTGTTTCATTTTGTGGAAACCACCCCATCCAACCCCAACCCCAGAACCTCACTGGACAAGGGCACCCACTCCTCACAAATCCCAATTTGACCCCTAGAAGTGAATGTTCGGCTTCTTTGCTTGATATGTTACTTGATCGGTTATGAAAAATCAATCACATAGACTAATTGTTCCAGTACTATCTTGATGGAAATGCAGCCTGTCAGTGTTCCTTTGTAGCCTAATGTAGCAGCAACTCAGCAGCAAAAAGCTGGACCTCTGTGCTGGCAGTGTGGATAGGCAGCTGACAGCACCTCTCTTCTTGCTGCAGGGCGAGTTCCATCAGCATCTCCATCTTCACAGGTGTTGCAATCAGGCTGATAAGCTCTGATGATTGATAGAGCCCGGTGGCACCACTGCTGCCCAGCAGGATCTCCAAACCTCATATCCCTCCAGCTCATCAACACTGCATCGCGCACGCTCAACGGCCTATGGTGAAGGCAGGCGGCGCTATCACAGCAGGTGGCACCACGGGCACGCCAACACGTCAACTCCACTGGTGCAAACGTGCTAACAACAAAACAAATTGCCAGCATTGACATGATGATGATCAGGTTGTGCGTGCATGCAGGCGCTGGAGAACATCGTAAACATTTTGACCGGGAGGTGGGCCAGTGGAGCTGGGAGAGCAGGGCAGAGGAGTCCCTGGAGACAGGAGAAGTCACTCCTCTACCCACAGACATAAAGAGGAGGAGGTTCTGCCCACAGCGGGTAGACAGGACAGAGGAGAAACCTAGTGATGCTCAGCTTGGGGTGCAGGGTGCCGGGAGGCTCACCAACCACTTTCTAATTAACAATGAAAATGAACTGATTCACCAATAAGTAAATGTTCAGTAATGTCCCCTGGCTGTTAAAGTTGCACATTAGCCCATCAGCGATCTGTGCGGTGCAAGACGTGGCACGAACAGCTGACCTGCGAGGGGGGGCGTGGCAGAGGTTTGCCTTCAGCGCTGTCTGCCTGGCAGAAACGTCTGAGGGCAAACCTCTCCCATGACAGGTTGACAATGAAAGCAGGCAACTCCGTGAAAAAGAGGCATTATGCATTTGCCTTTATTTTACGGCCTCACACCAAACCACTGTGTTTAATTAACTCCTGTATGTGAGGTTGCCATCGTGGGTTACAGCATGCTAGCTTCAGTGCAACAAGATATCTGATCAATATTATTAATCTCTGATTATTAACTGGCCCCTGAACTCCTGTCATTTTGCAAAAGTGGCCCCCGGGCAAAGCAAGCTGAGCAGTCCTGCTGTAGGCAACAAGGACGCCCTATTTTCTGTAAATTCTATTCTGGACCCACTTTGGGTTCGTTGTAAACCGGTAAGCTGTTCTATGTGGGAGAATATTGGTACCGGCAGATGTTCAATATTAAACAACTCGGGATCATGGAGGAAAAAAACAGAGTTGACATCTATGGGACTTCCATAATAATCACAGCACTAGTACTTGAAGAGGCAACACACACACACTTCAGCTACCTGAACATTTCAGCAGCAGCCTGCTGACTTGCACAGGGAGACTTGTTAATGACTAAACTAGCTCAGCGCTCGGTGTCTGCAGGCTGAAGGCGTCCGAGGAACAAACGAGGACTGCATCCCGATGTGTGATTGTGAGGCAGACGTGAGCTCGGCTTCGGCTAATTGAATCACACTCTCTCCGCCGCGCCGCAGACACAGACTTTGTTCTTCCCGTTCCCACGCTATTAAAGATTTTTAAATTATTTTTTTTGTCGAAAAATCAGATCTGAAAATAGTTTTTCCTCTCTCTTCTTGCACCCTTAATTTTCCGAGCGCCTCCGAGAGCAACGTCTATTAGAGTCTGCCTTCGTGGTCACCGTGGCTACTGTTAATACATCTCTGTGCAACAACACGCAATCACACGTTTCATTCATTGGTAATAGAAATAAAAGTAGCGCCACACCAATTCAAGGGAGGTCAAAACTTGTCTTCCTTCACATCAGCTGTTTTTCGACCAAACTACACACCTTCAAGTGTTTTTTTTTACGGTTTGCGTTTGCACCTCTAATAGGAAGTGACGTAACCCGGGCGGCGGTTGGCATAGCAACGTCACTTCTGCGCGGCGTGCAGCAACAACATCAACTGTCGGTCCATTTGTCCGTGTTCTGTGCCATTTTTTTAAGGTCACCTTTGCGAGCTGTTGTCTTACACAGATTTTTGAAGACGATGGCTGCATTGGCTCATGTGTCCGAACAATCAGCGCGCACCTAAGCCACTCAAGGTTCCTCGTGTGCAGGGACACTGCCTACCCTGAAGTAGGAGCTAAAAAATACAGTTCGCAGCTCTTGCAGTGCGGACGCAATGAAAAGTATGAAAAAGTTCCTCCCGTCTGAGAAAGGCCTGTTGTGAGTACGTGAGTCCTTCCACAATGGCCCCACAAACTTCACAGTGTCTCTGTTTCTCTCTCTTCCCACCTCTCGACCTTTATCCTGCTTCATGTCGAAGCATCTGCTTTAATGGCTGAATGTGTCCGGTGAGCAGAAGCTGCGTGGAGCTTCAGCCGAGGCTCGTGCCGCCTCCCAACAGTGACTCATTCAAGCGGCAGCTTTTCAGAGGCAGCCGACCTCGGAGAGAGAGCGAAGGAGTGGAAGGGGTGGAGCGAGGGAGCGAGGTAAGGAGGAAAACATGCGGGGGGGGGGGTGTCTCAGTCCTTGTTTAAATGCTCAGGCGAAACAA
>JAVQJF010036913.1:0-16599 GCA_036023855.1 Gadopsis marmoratus
GCCCTGTAAACTATTAACTGTATGTTAGAAAAATATTCTACAGATACAGATAACACATTTGTATCTAGGACCTCCTGCGGTCTCAACTGTTACACCACGTTTTCCTTATGGTCACTAAGGTATTTAACACAAACAAGCCTTATTTTCCCAACACTGTACAACGGACTCATGAAACTAAAAAACAGATTCAGCATTTGTATTCATTGCAGGTTTTAGATGTCAATGAACAGAAAATTTAACAATATTATAAATAACTGATTAATCATTTAATACATTATTTTAACAATAATTAATTGCTCTGTTATATATGATAATAAATGGAATATCTTTTGGTTTTGGACTATTTATTGGATGAAACAAGCCGTTTGTAATTCTGACTCCCAGTAATTATATCCAAGACTATATCCAACCTTTTGAGAGAAACGCGATGCCGCCCAAATTATACTTCTTGTCAACAAATCAAGGAAATGTTTTTAATGAACATATAAGCAAGATCCCAAAATGTTCATACTAAACTCTGCAAAACACTTCCTGACACTGTATTTTACTTGTTATGCCTACAATATAGTCAGGATCAAAAGATTAAGGTTGTAAGGTACATATTACAAAAATCAACCCTGACTTGAGAGTAGACAAGGGCATACCTTTCCAACGTGTAACCCATACCACAACCTTTCCCAAAACGTGTCCAGAGTATTTTAGTAGCCTATATTTAGCGCAGGAATCAGGAACGCAAACTCCAAGTCTCCAGTGTCAAAGTCCTGTGTTTTGTGAGGTGCAAAAACATAAATAACCCCGGTAGCAATTACATTAACTTCAAAATGTATTTGGCACAAGAAAGTATTAGTATATAAATGTGATTTCTTGGACAGAGGCGTCATTTCACAGCACCATCGTGGGCTCTGGGAAAGAGTCATTCAGCACAATTTTATGACATTGACTGACCAATCAATCAAAAAGTCCAGAAAATTATAAGAACTATTGATCATTAATAAAATATATCATCTCCTGCAGCCCTCATCAACAGTCATGTTCAAAGATTCTGATAGGCTTTTGTGGGGATCAACTTAGTCCTCTGTCGGTTGCAGGACCGGCTCACTAACCTCACAAACCACAAAGCTACTGGGATTCTGACCTATCAGCAGGCACAGAATCAGGAATCTAGACATCAAGAATGCAACAGCACACGCATGGGTGGGACCGTTGCATGAACAGAAGCAAAAAAGTGGCCTGAATTAGAGACCTTCAATTCCCACAGCACCCAACAGTTATCATTAGCTCAACAGAGCGACTGACAGCTCATCCCCAACCGGTGGCACTTCTCTGATACATCATTTCTGCTGCAGCTTGTTTGTTTACTTACTCAAGCAGAGGCCTGACATTCTGATATGAAGCTGACAAAGAGCCCTCAGGGGAAGATGAAAAATAAAAATGGCATCAGATATTTAGACTTTATCACCAGTGTCTGCTGTAAAGTGCAGGAGGGGACGGAGGGCACTGGTCATGGAGGAATATATGAGACAGGAAGAGAGAGAGCGAGAGAGGGGATCATCTTTACAGTGAGATTAATAGTTATGGATTTCGGCATGGCACATGAGACGCTGGGACATGGTGAAAAAGCAGCACGACGTCTGATAAATCCGGCAGTGTCCTGACAGTGTTAAGGATCATTGGCGGGGGTGTGTGGGGGGGGGGGTCGAGCTCAACTTGTTTTGCTGTTGTGTCTAGTTGTTCTACTTTGGTGTGGGCAGCGCAAGTAAATCTGTATCTCTTAAGACTTCTGTTGCTTAGGCAACAGAGCTGAGAGTTACAGTCCAAACAAAATTTCCCTTCGGGTTTTGCTAACAACCTATACCGAAGGGCAGTGCAGCTGATGCTCTGTGATCACCCGTGGCAAACGCCTCTTAATCTCATGCAAGCATGTGAGTGAGCTGCAAAACAAAAGTATAAGGTTAGCATTATTCTGTAGGTTTCTTATTCAACAAATCCCATGAAAGGACCAACATCAACAGTGCGTTAGTCCGTCTCTCAATACTTTAGACTTCGCCAACCTGCCCGTGGCACTCCATTTGTTTCTACTGAAGATGTAAATCTTCAAATATAAAACAGCAGGTTAGGTACTTTTTAGCAAAACTTACTCCAACAGGTTTAAATACGGTCCATGTGATTCTTTCCAGCTGCAGGTATTATGCTTTTGGTGAGCTAGTGAGTGTCTAAAGCACCAGGATGATGTGTGTGGAATTGACTTAATATAATTTATTCATATCTATTTTATAAATTAATTGTTGGTTTTTGGTAATTTCGTGGAATTTGTTGGCAATAACAAAAATACAAAATATTGTCAGACTTATGCTTTCATTTGGGCAAAACACAGCGGTATGTAATCTTGTTCTTGCATGGATAGATAAACATGACATTGCAAAATCACAGTAAATGGCAGAAAATGCATAATTTGGGAAAACCGCTGTAACTGTACTGTGTTCACAAATACGGAGCGTGAGAGTAGCTCAGTAGGTCTGTCTTTTATATGAAAGGAAACAAAATAGGGGTCATGTTAAAGCGTGGCAGGTCTTCTTTTTTTGTCCCGTTTGTAAAACAGATCACCATGGTTTTCAGCTTTTTCTCTGTACAGTAAACAACGCCTCTCCCAAACTGTCCATGAACAAATGACGGACATTTGCAGTCCTTTACCAGTGTGCTGCTGTGACGGGCAAGTGAACCAGTGGACAGATCCAATCTCATTAGGTTGGGACTGACAAACAACTGCTGTCAAAATGTTAGTGCCTCCTGTGGCAGAGACAGAAGCGGGATAAGTCACTATACAGGTTAAACTGTAGTCTGATTTGGCCTCACCATCTACCACAGGGCTTAGGACATTAATCTCTTTTATGACAGTCCCCAACCCCTGCCTCCACCGTAGCACTGGTCCAGGTTTATTGTGAGGTACGTGGCAGGTAGCTATGACAAAGGAACGTCTATCAACCACAATATATTTGCAATACATCATGTGATATAAAGGACTATCATATCAGACCTTCAGTTGTAGGACACCAATACTTTAAATGGCAGCACAAAATGATAGCATTGTGTTTTGATCGTTGCAATCCAGTCTGTGAGTACAGTTAGCAGCTATGCATCTTGTTAGACATGATAACCACTTAATAATCTCCACAACAGTGATTTAATATTTGTATTGTTCCATCCAAACACAAGGAGGGTCAGTGGTTAGCTAGAGGAGGTGGCGAGCCCTGCCCCCCTGAGATTAGATCAATTTTTCCTCAAGATTAATAAGACCAATTATATTTCATAAAAATGTAATAATTTCTTCTGACTTTAGCAGAGTCGCTCTTTATTTCAGGTGAGGCAGGTCAACTCCCCACTAAAACACTGCCAAGATTAACAATACTATTCAGAAACCAATCCAATATTGTTAAACATAATATTAAAACGGGGCAACAGGGAAGGCCCTCACACAAAGAAAAGTACACTTATGTACCACAATGGTAATATTTACTGTATTGCCATGTTATTGGATTTCATCAACGTATACAAGTGTTCCTGTTATTTTGTTTGCCTCCTTCACAACCAGTGCAGGGAATTTAGAATGAGGCAGGCTGTGTAGGTACTGTTTACTGTGTACAATATAGCCCTTGTTGTACTAAATGGGCCATAGGGATGTTTCACTTGGTGAGCTGCTTGGCAGGTTGTATAAGGGATGGATGTATGCCACACTCTCAGTTAAAACATAATATATATTTGATTGTGTCATGCTTTTGTATCCCTGCGCTATTTGTGTGGTTGCACCTCTGCTCATGTAGTTAGAGCCCGATTATCTCCTGGCAGGTGTCATCAAGAAGGATTTATTGGAAAGAAAAAGCAGAACTACTTCCTTTTAAAGCCTGTATGTAAGAGGTTAAAGTAGATATAGGCATTTCAGAGAGAGGCGGTGTAACCATACTCAGTAAGACGTAGTTTAGAAAAGGGAGAATCAATCTAGCTGGGACCTCGGTTAAAGAAGATTTGTGATCACTCCTTGGTAAGTGTTTAGCAAAGGTGCTTGCCAATAGCTTCGAGAGATAACACTGCCAAATTCTTATTCATAGAGATGTGTAAGGATTTGTATGAAAGATGTATTTCACTTCAGATTAGCTGGATTGGTGGAAGAGAACTTTAGCATGCCTCTATATCAAAGCTAATGCCCCATTTGCCAGTGGGACATTGTTGTTGTCATGCTATTGGGTAGTGAGGGAACAAAAAACAAATAGGTACTTTGCAAGCATTTTACTTGCTAGTTTGGCTTTTTTATGGATATATAAGAGCATAAATAAAAGTTGTATATCTAAAGACCATTCGCAAAGCATTTGGGAACCGTGAAGGAGAGGCATATCTGCTCTTTGCCTTTTAAAGTCTTGGCAAATCCAATGGGTAGAACTAAGACACTGGAGTCAGCATAGAATTTAGTCAATGCCTAAAAGGTATACTGACTGAAATCCAGAAGAGAGGAGAAGATAAACCTCAGGAAATGTTCATGACGAAAACACAAAGTGCGTACAGCTGCAGGGTGACATGTTGGAAATTCTTAACAACAGTGAATCTATTCATATACACCATGGGCAATTACAGTATAAAAATAAATTAGCACAGAGGTGAAGTGAGACATATTTCACAGATGAATTGCTGAGAGACATTAAAAAAACATTGAAAATAGGTCCTGTCTAATGCTGAAACAATTGTCTATTCATTGATTAGTTTAATTTACCAATCATAAAATACAAAACAGTCTTTTTTCAAATGTGAGTATTTGCTGATTTTCTCGGTTTCATATCATCGTAAAATGATTATCTTTGGGTTTTGGACTGTTGGTCAGACAGAAAATGCTAGAGACGTCTCCTCTGGCTCTGGGAAATTGTGATTGATATGATTTTCTAGACTAAGCAATTAATCAATACATTGAAAGAATAATCAGACTAATGAATACCTGTGGCTACATAACTGACTTGCAAATTGAGTCATTTAGAAAATCTTATGTCTACACATGGGTATTACTAATTGACAGTAAATGTAAAGTTTTTCTTGCAAGAACCAATGCACTGAAAACATCTTTAATCTGAAAACGTGGCAAAGTGCGGTGCACCGATCTCACAAACAATGCTCGCGCTTGGGTTTCCTGAGACAGACAGAAGCTCTTTGAACACAATGATTCAGGAAGCGAGTCTGTTCCAAATATCAAGTAGTGCCCTTGGGTTAATATGGAGATGAGATCAAAGCTGACCGAGAGCCATTGACACAGAGGCCACCGAAAATGGCTCTCCTTCAGCACCTGTCCCGAGGCTGGAGCTCAGCTGACATTTAAAAAGAAGGACCTGGATTGGTGTTACCTCGCTCTTTTCATAACTCAGCAGGAGCTCCACTTGACAGACACAACTCCGACTGGCTCTCACTTAGTTTCATGTCGGAGCACTTTACATTTTTTGCTTCCGTGTCACACTGCTCACAGGCTTCTGCAGACTTGGATCATATCACCACATGTGCTTACTTGACGTGAAGCGAGTGGTTGCCAATGCATGTGTGCACGCAGACGGCCTATTCATGAGTCGCACTAAGGCGGTGTATTGCAGGATTTCAAGGAAAAACACCCACCAGTTTAATTTGAGTCAAGAGGGGAATGTGGAAAAGGAGGATGAGGACGGTCGAGATGACTTCAGCCTCCCCCTGCCGCTGTTCAGAGCTGAGAACCATCGCGGTGAACGGGAAGAGGGCTGAGGAGGAGGAGGCATGTGGGAGTACAGGAGTGGAGAGGAAAAGGAGCAGGAGGTGGGGAGGGTGTCGGTGGGGCTGGTGTGAGGATGAAAATTGATTTATTGCGGCGCTGATGAGGAGCGGCATGCCAGCAGACAGTGGGTTCTCTCCAAGCAATTGCTGCGGCAACATAAAACGAAACAGGGGCCCTCCCTCCCGTTATAATTGCTGCAGAGATCTCAGCAAAGGCTTGAGGTCTCCGTGAAGAAATGTATGCAACCCTGACTGCTGGTGCCCGACCTGTTATTTCCAATCCCCATGTCTAGATGCCGCAAGTCGAGATATAGGACATGCTTTTTGCTCTGCACTGTTGGCAGCTTTAACTTACAGTGTAGACATTAACCCCACCCGTGCACAGGCACACACAGATCAAAGGCGTACTGAAAACATACACTCATATAGGATACACAGCGCTTGGTTTATCTTGCCAGCCTTGAGCAAAAACGCTCGAAACATCTGAAAGAGAAATAAACATCCCTAACGTGGTCAACAACTTTATCAGCAAAAAACAGAAGTTAGAATTTTTTTTTGACTAAAGCAGTTGTTGGTGGTCTAGTGTAAAGCTTGTACACCAAGTAGACAACAATCATAGCCCTTTGAATTCAAATCATTCACCAAACTATGACTCAGAGTTTAACTAGCATGCTTGTTGCGGGAACAAGACTTTAAATCCAGCTCTGGCAGCTATTGTTAAAGTGCAGACAGATCTTTCAGAAAAAGGAAAAAGAGGCATTACATGTCGTTCTGTCCTTTTCACTGAACTATTTAGCACTCCCACTGTGTGGCATTTAATCAGGAACAAAGCAGATTTTGCACAATATTAAAGATATATTCAAGTATTCGTCTGTGGCTCGTTGGCATTAGACACGACATTCGACTTAAAATTAAATGTACAGGAGAGGTCATGCTTGGTAAAAATGCCTACTTAACACGCAAATAACACTAAACGATCCAGCAGTGCTCGACTATTGGGGACTGTATTGCACATGCCTAAGTACCGTATAAACAATCCACAGTTTTACAGTGGACATTTTTTATGGGGCCTGAAGCTTTGACAGAGGAATTTACTTGAGCATCCCCATAGAGCTTTGGACCATGCTGCAGTGGTTTAAGGCAGACACAGCATGAGGGCGGGGGGGATGCGGTGAGGAGAGTTTAGCCATTACTGCTGACAAAGGTGACGGCAAGCTTGTTTGTGTGTGTGTGTGTGTGTGTGTGTGTGCGTCTGTATGGGATCTGCCTACACATGTCGACATGTAACTGGAACTGACTAACACAGGCTGTGAATTCAGCAGTGCGAGAGGCTGGTTTTCCTCCCTCACATTCAAATGCCACTTCCAGTAATCGCAGGTAATCTTCCACCAAAATGTGTCAAACAAATCTAAGCCAACCCAGCAATAATCTTTGTTGATGTTACCACTGCGCCATCACTGAGGACACCTTGAATGGCAATTACAAAATGGCAGACAGTGATGAGAGGCAAAGAAAGGGAAGTGACTAGCAGCTGCACACAAAGTCCATCAGCGCATGTTCATTTAAGAGAGGTCACCAGCTGATCCTGAGCCAGGGTAAAGGGCTCACTGGGAGCATCTGCAGAGCTGCAAACTAAAATTATCTTCAGATCTTCACAATTTGCAAAAACTAAATCATGTTAGTTTATAGTTGTTTATAGTTGATTAGTCATTCAACAGAAAATAAATCTGAGACTTTAACAATCATTTATTTAGTTATTGACCACTGGTAGCGCGTTTTTATGAGTGAGTCTGTTTTATTTGTGTCTTGTGCCAGAAGATGCACGTGATACACACTCATACCATGGCACACTAATTTACTGAATAACAGTTGTTGGTGGTAATGTACTGTATGTACTAAGAAACGTAGAAATATGCCAACTACACTGATGACAGAAGACTGCTAGAAAATAAACACAGATGTCAACAATTTAGGTTTCAAATTATAACAAATCTCAGCTTTCCAAATTTTTTAATGAGGAAAGGACGTTTTGGTGAAAAACACAGACTGTAAATGTAACTGTGAAAGAGAAAACTCCACAAAGCATCTTTACAGGCAGTTTTCAAACAAAGAATGACAAACCAACCTTTTCAAATATTCAATTCAAATTTTATATAGCGCTATATCATAACAGAGTTATAGTTATATATCTCATAGCACTTGTTAATATAGAGCAAGTATAAACCAACTCTATATGTGTAGACCCAACATTTCCACTATGAGAATTAAGATTTTTCTTATGCGACAGTGAACTGATATATTTGAACTTTTCGTCAGGCACAATGCTAAAAAAATGCTCAAAACAATATCCCTCAGCACAAAGTGAAGCAACTTCTTTTGTCCAACCAACAACCCAAAACCCAAAGACTCTTCATTTACTGACATAAATGGCAAAGAAGGCACGAAATCCTCACACTTAAGAAGGTGGTACCAACAAATGTTTTTTGCATGTGAAAAACTTTGAAAAAAACATGTTTGCTTAAAAATTTACTGAAATGCTTAAAAATAGTTGGCCATTCTATCAGCCAATCATTCCAGCTCTAGATCGCTTAATCGAGAAAATACAGAGCAGGGATCTGTGGAACGTAACAAGCGGAGGTGAAGTCAGACTTCAGCAAGGGTGGCTAACAGAACATGCATTAGATAACTCGCACCAACCCCTGCTCTAAATAATTGACGATGCTTTTCATCCTCGTCGGCCAACTTCTGAAACTCAATTCCCACCAAGATGAAGGAAACAAAAGAAAAACAAAGGAGATGGGTGGAGAGAAGGTGTATTAAAAGAAAAGCAACAGAGGCTGCACAGCTTTCTGCTGCAGAGCAATTCAAGAGCTGCCTGTGATGGCAGACACTCAGAGGAACAGAAATCCCAGGAGGCCTGCAGCAGTGCACAGTGATAGGAATGTAAAATGAGATGAAGCGCTACCTCAACGAGATCTTATCAAAAGCAAACACAAGCTTTGAGAGAGTGGGGGTTGGGCCAGTGAAGGGGGGGTTACAGGTTTAACCTCTTAAACCTCCGTTGACAAAAGCCACAAAACAGATGAGATGCACAACTAGCGTAACGTTGCTACAAGTCCAAAAGCATAATTTTTTCATTCAGTCATTTTGGTTGTAGCAGGCAAAGCAGGAGTGTCTGAGGCTCTGGCTTGTAATTAACCTCAAAGCTGTGGTGAAAGGAGGACAAAAATCCTGCCAGGCTTTAATCTGCTTGTCTGTGGTCAGTAAATAAGAAGCCCTGGGTAGACTGCTTTATTGAAACACTCTCACAGGTTGGCCTGCCAGGTAGCCGAGCATTAATATTGGCTCCAGCGAGAAGCTGTCAGGATTTATTAGTCGGTATCACTGGTACTCAGCCAGCAGGTGTCAGCTCTGGCAGAGAAGGAGCAAGTGAGAGAGAGAGAGAGAGAGAGAGAGAGAGAGACAGAGAGACAGAGAGAGAGAGACACACAGAGAGAGAGAGAGCCGACAGTCAGACAGAGAGATAGGCAAAGAGACTGGAAAACTGGCTTTACTCAGCCCCTCTTTTCATGGTGGTCGACAGCAACAAGCCTGTAATACTGTGTGTGCACAAGGTACAAAGGTGTACACGCTGTATTAATTATACACATTACATTTTAATTAGTCAACTCTACATTGTGACGTTGCTCGTCTCTTACTTAGACACTCCATAATGATGAAAAGGAAGGACAGAAGACCTCAGAGGTTTGTTAAGAGACATTCATTTGCTGACTGCTGAAAGATGCTCAGATGCTCTCTATCGAGACTATCTGAGAGTGCGAGCACCCGCATACACAAGCATATCTACAAACACTTACACACTCTGAGAGCAATATTCACTGAGTATAACATATGGTCTCTTCTCCCCTTTGATCTGTGCTTTGGCCTTCAAAAGTTAACTTAATTGTTTACCGTTTTGCTCCTCTTTGGACTACCTTAACATCTCCAAGCACTCGTGAAGGGGGGAATTTTCCTCTGTTGCTAAGCAACAGGCACAGCCTAACTACCCTGCCAAGTAACACACAGCCGAGCAGCTAATGAGGATACAAAAGACTCAACTTCAAATGCCTGACGTTGCTATAGACAAGAATCAACGCTTGTGATTTGGACTAGATTGAGGATGCTTGTAATTCTAAATGAGATATCTCTGGACAACAACCCATACTTTCATAGCACATAGGCTTCCATGTGTGTCTTTTAGATTAATGTCTCCATCTAGTGACAAGTCTCTGAGGCAAAGTATGGACACACTGTGTCTAGGAGAGATAACAGGCAGAAGCATCAGGTTTCAGATAAAACAGGTTGTACTGTAAGTGTGACAAACCACAGTGGCATACAGGAGTTGCATATTGGAACTTGAAATACAGAGATACCACAAGTTTAAAGGACTGGCACAAGGGCTGCAATTAATTAGTGTCATTATCGATTAATCTACTGGGTTTTTTTTAATGATTGATTCAGAGCTGAAACAGATAGTTGGTTAATTTAATAATCAATCTACTGAAAAATAATGGGCTGGCATTTTGATAGCTGATTAATCATATAGGTCAATTCTTTAAGCACAATTGTGAAACATTCTCTGATTTGCTGCTTTCCCTTGTGATATGACAATAGACTGAATATCATTAGGAGCAAGTATTTGCTGCGCAAAAAAGGAATTAGGTTTTAGGAAATTGTGACGGGTCATTTTAAATATTCTTTGACATTTTTAGACTAAACAAGTTCTTGTTTAATCCAGACAATAATCAGCAGATTTCAATAATGAAAATAAATGTTAGTTGCAGCCCTATATCGACTGATCATTCAGTCTATAAAATGTCAGGAAATGCTTAAATGATTAGTTGATTCTAAAAATTGTAGTCAATTCATTTTCTGTCACTTATTCAACTAATCGTTTCAGATTTAACTGGCACTAAGATGAAGTACAGAATTATCAAATAAATAAACATGCAGGGTCTTACATGGCCAAGTTATAACTATTGTTTCCTAATAAATGAAGGAGAGGATAGTGCCAAAGACACTGATTTATCCTTAAATATATCTTTGCTGTTAGGCACGTCTGTCTGAGTGTAATCAACCTGAAACTCATAAGGAAGTGCTTTTTTGTTTATTGTAGTAAGAACATTATTCCTGAGGCAATATGCATTGGTACAGCATGAGTTGCACAGTGAATTCTGCAGAGGTCCCTTGGTCTCTAATGAAATTTAAATAGCTGCATGTCCCAGGGCTAATCCCTTTATCTTCGCTGTTCTTGGCAGGTGTACTGATTAGGAATCTTACTTCACATTCATCCAAGAAAAAGAAAAAAAAAAACTGTTGCGTAGTGAAGTTTGTATAGTGAAGTTTATTTAACTTTGCACACTCTGGAGAGTTGACCCTTCTCATATCATCCTCTGACAAGACTTAGGTTCACTGCTCAAGGCGAAGCAGCATGATTAAACACAGATGTATATGAGAATGTGTTGACAAAATGTCCTTGCAATCAAATTGTGTTGAAACACTTGTGGAAGGGAATTAATTCTTATTCAAAGAGAGGAACTTTTCTCAGATGTGCCTAAATACAAGCGGAAGGCCTTGAAATCAGCTGTGAGGAAGCGGATCTTTAAACCGCCACAGTTTGACGGGTTGGGAAAGCCTCGTGCCCTACAGCGTGTCGCATCTACAAAACCGCAGTACTCCGCTGGATTACAAAACATTTAAGCTGAACACAGACCCATGTGATGTCTGTAAAGACATCTGCAGTCGAGTGCTGCAGCTGAGCCATTTTATGTTGTGTAGGACATTGAGGAGGCAGTGAATGAAGCTCCATATTGCAGATTCTACTATTGATGGTTTACACTGTGCTTTAATTAATACATTGAATTCACCTTTTATGCTTATAATGCTAATGATGTCTCTCTAATGCACTCGTTTGGATGATTTACTGTGTATCAGCAAAATATTTCAACTGCCATAGGTTCAGCTTGTCAACAACAGCCAGAGTAGTGTGTCATATCATCTGACCAAAACATTAAGGGGCAACAGATGATGCACTCAATGTCACCGTACCCTGACGTTGTCAGCATCTGCCTTTATGCAGTTACAAAGAAAACAGTGATAAAAGTGTAAGACCTGTCGTGCCATCCACTGCAAAAAAAACAGAAATAAACTCAGGCAAAAACTGTACAGCCTGAACATGAAGCAATACTTTAAAAGGGGCCGTGTAACGTTAGCTAACTACACTACATGCTCTGTATGAAACCTAATGAAATCAGAATAGTTTTACAAACCTGTCTGACAAGGCATTTGTAGGTTTTTATGCCACCAGGCTTTTGACGTTACTTCCCCGATGTCAAGCAACATGAAAGTTTAGGACATTATATTCATGGCCACATCTCAACATCCACAGATCATGAACTGCCCGGGATCATCATACCGTCATCATGAGTCATCTTATGGAACATTACCTGCTCCTTGCAACTGCAGCTTCTGTGTCAACCTAAAAAAAGGACAGTGATGGGATGGATATGTCCGATTGGTTAGCAGAAAATTAGAAAGTCAGAAATGAGCTAATCTGAATATTAATAAAATTCACCCTTATGAGGCTGAAGTACTATAACTGTAAAATGGTATAAATTATATAAGGTTTCTTCCTCACCCTCATTATGTGTCCACTGGCTTTATCAAGATGGTCATTTGTTGCTCAGCAAAATGCTGATGACATTGAGGAGGAGTCCTTCAATTGATCTCTCCCCTCAAAGCTACCATTATTTTTCAAGGTTGCATGCCACCTACTGGCCTGACTATTAATTTAGAATCCAGATGAGGCTTGAAAAACTAATGCACATGAGTTTTAAGTGAGATACTTAAGCTATACCTGAAGAACCTTTGAATTTGATTGAAATTTTTGATTAAAAATTTGAAACAAAATAGATCAAGTCTGGTAAAGCTTTAGGCACAAATCACCCATCTTACAAATATTACGTCCTTTCATGAAAAATTTTAGACATCAAGCTCTATCCCCAGCATAGATAGATCATAGATCAACAGAGGCAAGCAGGTGATACAGCACGGTCAGCCAGTGGAAGATACGAGAAAGGCACAATCAGTGTCATATTGACTTGATGGTGATGCAGCATGACTGTGATCGTTGCAGAAAAGGAATTCAACGCAAGCTTTAATTTCTAAAACAGGCAGTAACATGACAGCCGTGTGGGTGTGTTTAATAAATCTGCCCCCATCGACGACCAGTTCGCACCTGTGGGGCTAATTAAAGGAATGATTGGACTTAGATCAAGGGAGGTTAGACTACATGCATCAGCTATAATAAACCATTAGAGATGATGATGAATTGCTGTGTCGAAGAATGGTGGAAGAATGGTGAAGCTCAAAGCATGTTGAGGGAATAAAGGAGGAAAGGTTGTTTGTTACATGAAGTTTATATATACTGTATATATATACTGTATACAATGAGCCATGCATTTGGTGAATTATTCCCTCTTGGTTGGAGAATGCATTCCTTCTCAACTCTTTTGTGCTGCCTGTTTGTTAAATTTAGATCATAAGAACCTCAACTCTCTTTCTCTGCAAAGATAAGTGTCAGGAATCATCCAGCAGTAATACCATGGTCACTATTCATTATTAAATATAAATCACTATATTAAAGCAGAATGATAAAAGATTTACTGGCATGGCTTAAATGTGAAATAGCAGAGAGGTTTAGGTTTACTTTCTTCTGTCTGGGTATATTCCCAGTGCTTCAATTTTGACAAGCGAAGGGATGACAAGAACGTTCAACAACAGCGATATTTGATTACGCTGACCACTCACCGAGAATCTTGATTTTGGTTGGAACACACCATAACACTACACATTCAGTAATGCACTGACGACTACTTCCAATGTTTTAATGATTTCTGGTTCTCTTCACACAGTTCCCACTACTCACACACACACGGAAATCCTCAAGTTTGATCACAATGAAGAGAAATGTTTCTGTAATGTTGCCACATTCACCATGTGGTTATATGCAGAGCAGCAAAACCTTTAAATCTACACATCTATTTTTTCACCTTCTACTTGTATGTACGCAATAGTTCTGTGTTTACTTTTACCCACATTTGTTCAGCTTTGTTGTCCTTGTTCTTACCTACCTTGTTCTTCTATCTACCTCCTTGTAAATTGTTCTTGGAACTGTGTGACAGCGACGACAAACCAGAGTCAAATTCCTTGTGTTTGTACACATACTTGGCCAATAAAGCTGATTCTGATTCAACATAATACATATGAAGTATGAGGTGGGTCACAAGCTCTGATCCCGCCCAGGAATACCAATAGTCTATTGTCCAGCATGTACAAGCTTCCATTTTTTGTCCAGTATTGTAATAGAAAGTCACAAATCTCATGTCAAGGTCACGCTCGCTGAGGTCACAGCCTGCACCTCAGAGGCACATCACTGCAGAGCCATGCAAAGGTGAGATTTGTCAAGTAAGGACTTTTTTTTGTTGTCGTTATTCAAATGTTTCTGGTCAGAGACGCTATTACAGCTGATGTGATGTGAATTGAAATCTATGGCCTGATGTCACAAAGAAGATATGGACTGCAAATGTCAAATTGTTGATATGCTAGGTGGCTTGGTGGCTCAGTGCCTCACAGCAAGAAGGTCCTGGGTTCGATTCCCCTGGGGGACCAGACCTTTCTGTGTGGAGTTTGCATGTTCTCCCCATGCTCACCTCCTTAAACAAAAAAAGATATAACCCCATTGGAAAAACATGTAAGGAGGACTGTTTTCCAGCCCTGACCAAGACAGGGCATGGGCACTTGGACCCCATATCAAGGTTGACCACTGCTCCAGGCTGTCCTCAGGAGGAAGGATGGGATGGGTTAAAGGCAGAGGATGCAATCTGCATGTGTGTGTTCTGTGCATGACCTACACGTGTGCTTGTGTGTGTCTCACCGTGTGACAATAAAAGACCTCAGGGTCATTGCTTGTTTATGTTGTTTGTTTCAAGAAGCTTGTTTTTTGATTTGCTGTCTTTTATGCGGAGATTTATTTGTTTTGTTAGATTAATTTCTCTTTAGAAACAAATATGTGATGTTGCTGATCGTTTGAAGACTGTCTGATAACACAACACACTTTGGAGCATGTGTTTGCGGTTTTGCACACTGGAACAGAGGTTTGGTGTTTGTGTCTTATTCTCAAAGCTGAGCCTATTGTCTCCAACAATGCCTCAGAACAATGGAGAAAAAAGAAGTGGGCTGATTTGAAGAACTTATCTACCAAAGAGTTGGATAATATGCACAGTAATAAATCGCCAGACGGGGTGAATCTCTAATTATTCCAGTTCAGCGTTGAATGTGACTTCACTTTTATGCTGTTGTTGGCAGTTAACAAAAAGATAACAACATGCAATCCAAGTTTCACCCAGTTTACAAAGTGCTCTCAGGCATAAGAAAAGTCTGAATGGAACCAAAACAACTTTACAAAGAGGAGGGGAGCGTGTGCCAAAGTGTGATTCAGGTAAGTCTGAAAACATCAGTATGAACTGCACTGGCAGGAAACATCAGTATTGCATGTTAGGGATTGTACAAATTTAAAAATGAAAGTGAACCACCATAAAATTCTGCTAGACCCCTCTCTCCCAGCAAATATAAAAAAATGCATCGAGTGAGGGATCAACGACTGTAGTTGTGTGTGGGTCATGGGAGACTGACTGAAACTGATTAGACTTTTTAAATATAAATATCATGACATAGACAGGTCCCAACCAGTTGACTCTATGTCAGCATTGGCCTCGCAGGTTCAGGCTCAAATAAAACAGTCGATGACATGTTAAGCCATATTCAACCCATGAAATGCCGATTTTTATGCATTTGGTAAGAAATATCAATATTAACACCAGCATGGATATTTATTTCATCACAGTACAGTGATATAATTTAGTTTACAGCTGAAAAAACACGTTTAAGTGTGCAGTACCTCGTAGTGCTTTATTCTTTGCCCCATGGGCAACCTTTTAAAATTATAATTCCTGAATTTAATTCTCATATTGCTATTAATCTGCTTATGCGGTTAGAAGAAAATGGAGATATTCAAACTTTTAAATTGAGGCAGACTAAAAACACTGCGATCTCTGGCGATAGTGAGGGAGAGTTGTGGGTCTATTTCCATTCCTATTCAGTGAGTGACTACACTGCAGCACAAAGCAGAGGGCAAAGCAGCACTGAGAGGTCAAGGAGGAATATTAGAGCAAAACTTCACATACATAGATATACAGTATATACATAATGTATGACTAAAACATATCAACCAAACAGTGTAGTCAGAGGTGCATAACAGTGACTGACAATAACCCTTCCCTGCCAGCTGCAGCTGCTGTTCATTCATCTTTAGCTCACACAGAAAGGTACCGGACTGTATTTTAGTTTAGCTAGTGGAGTTCTTTTGATTATCGCCCGCCATTCTAATCGCAGAAGCTAGGTAACCCCTCGTTTTCACTACAAACCAAGGCTCTACTCCTGTATGCTACGACATCCTACAACCAGGGTTCTGTTTAGAGCCAGTTTACCTGTAGAAAATATGTAAATACAGTGTATATCAGAAGCGCTCTCTGTTGCGTGAATAATGGAAATCACATCACATACTGACAGCTTCTGCTACTCTATTGGTTTCAGCTACTGATGCTGTAGTACAGGGGTGGGCAATTAATTTTCCCAAGGGGCCACATGAGAAACTGAGACTGTTGTTGTGGGCCGGAGCAATAAGCTGAACTCAATATTAATTTGATTTCTTTATAAAAATGCAGTAAA
>JAVQJF010036927.1:0-67275 GCA_036023855.1 Gadopsis marmoratus
TGGGGGGGGGCGGGATTGAACAAGCATCTGATGGCGGCCACCTTAAAATCTTAAGACTGAGTCAACCTCCCCAGGCCCTGAACCCTTCCCAAATTCCCGGAGAGAACATGGCCCTGCTCCTCATGTTACTGTACTGTATGTTGTGTCAAGAGAAATGTAGTTTTCTAGTATAGTATGGACCATGTTAACCACATTAACTTACACGTGTTGCTGACCGAAACGTTATACTAATGTGCCACATGAATAAGGAATAAAACAACCGCATGTTACATTTAAATGCAAACTCAAATAGCAATATCATTTGACGTAAGTCAAACACACGAGTATGCAAGTAAGCAAGTTAAAATAAAACTATTTTCACTGACTAGTATAAACCATTTTGCGATGCTTTGTTTGGGAAAATCAACACCACCAAAGATGTGCACTTCATTTCCATTCAGACTTTAATATTGTCAATCTCTAACACAATCCTGCTAAGAAACTGTATTGAAGGACAGAAAAGGTGGAAAGTATGTTCAGAACAGTGAGTCAACACATATGCATATTTTAAATAATTGACATATGTTTGCAGTTACTGAACACGGTTTAGGAAATTTTTTCAAAAGAAACAAAAATGACAAAACTCTTCAGTAGCCAACATCAAATGTTGACCGTTTATCTGTCAAATCACATGCAAGAACACCATCAGTCAACTTTGACTAATTCTGGGAAGTTGTGACATAGTGCATAGTGAAAATCACAGCTGGAAACAATAAAAAAAAGGGTGAAAAAGGTCAGACCTCAAGAAAAATAAGGTTGAATACCCACAGATTGAACGATGGGGATACGTAATTTAGAGTGGTCGCTACAAATCAAGAATATATGTATACACACACATGTTGAAAAAGACAGGACAGCAGCCTGTGAAGTCATTCTGTAATTCCTCACACACACACTCTTCATCATTCATTTAAATCATGTATGAAGCAACAGTATCATAGTAAGGAATGGTCCAGAACAAAACTAATTAATATAACTTCAAATAAAGCTATCCTAGCTGGTATGGGGCAACTCATGGTAACATGATACACTAAGGTCAGACAATGACAATGCATCCCGTTCTGAAAACAATGAGAAAGACAAAAAGTGCATCGCCACCATTAGATTCTCTATCAATATAACCAGTTAATATCACAGCTACTTTCCATTTTCATATATTTACACAGAAGTATTTGCAACATTAGGTTTTGTGATCTTCATTTTCAGTGTGCTTTTAAGTACACTTGAATATTAAATTAAATTTAGATTTTCACAGAGACAAATACAATGGCAGAATTCTGTTTTTTGTAGATTTCATCTTTCTCGCTTCACACATTTCATTTTGTGCCACACGTATATGCACGGAGGCACTCTTATTGCTCTCTGTTAAAAATCTACACTCGCAACACACAAAAGGCTAAAAAGAACCTAAACCAAGATTAAAGCTATAATCAATACGTTTGAAGGAAACCAGGAAGACAAAAACATCACCACATTTCCCTTCATTTCACTAATCGTCAAGCCAGTAGAAATCAGCACACAGCTCAGTGACAACTTCAGCTGATCAACCTTTACATTTACTTTGAAAGCAGACATGAAATGGTTGAGTATTAGTCAGAACAGGTATGAAAGTACTGTTTGACATTGGCGTAGTTGGGCGGAGAATCAAAATAGACACACAATAATCACAGACAATAGGATTTCATCTTACGAGGCTCTTGCTCTCCATGACCTGATCAACAACTAGTCTTTAAAGAGTAACACCCAGCTTTAGCTTGAGCGTGCTTCACAAATAATCTGCTGCCCATGGGAACAGGCTCAATTTACAGTGTAATAGATTGACTGTACATGTCACTTCCTAAGTCAAAAAATATATACTTTACTGTTAAGTTATTCTTTGAAATAACTGTTTTTTGAACTGTTGAAGGTAAGAAAAACCCGAAAAACACAAAAAGACAGAAGTTCTGAATGAATAGAAACAACATGAAATGCCATTCTTATAAAGTGAAAAAAGGTTTTTAAAAGAATGCTTACATATAGCCATTTATTTATAGCCAATTAGCAATTCTTAAGAGATCCAAACCAGACTTTACCAGGCCAATATATAAGAAGTGACATAATCATAATGAACTGTGCTCACGTCTCTTCACCACTACCATGAATTTACAGGGGGATGAGGGGAAAACAGACTAGCTTAGTGCAAAAATGAAAAAAGGCTAATATGTAGGTATAGCTGCTGTTTCACTTCAGGGAATAAAGTAGCACCACAAATCACCAAAAATTCAAAGGCAAACTCTGTATCATGTCTTGGGGTTTGTGACACTTCATATTTTATACTAGTCCAAAAATAATTACTTCTTTAAGAAACAGTCTTTGTCAAAACCACTGAAGTTTATATATCATTGCATCTGATGGTAACTGGTATAGCAAATATTTATTGAGTGAAAAAAAAGTTGGGTGTGATTCAACTTTGACTTACTGTACAGTGGTGCTGTGCTCGGGTAGTTGCAACAAATTAATTGCTAAAATAATCATAATCAGGAATGCACAACAAAGAAACTCATAAATGACATGTTAGCTAGTAGCTCACTCCATCCAAGCAAACCTTGTATATTGTAAGATGTTAGAATTATGCCTTTGACAGTAGTTCCGTAACAGAAACTGCATTAGGATATTACCAGGATAACCCGTTGCCAAATGCAACTCAAAGGCTGTGCCAAAGAACAAGCAGTGGAACAAGATAAACTGCAGTGTTTTGAGAGGCAGTGAGAAGGACGTCTGAACACTAATCAGCTGCAATGCTACAATGTACATTATATGTACATTGAGGGTGAAGTCCAGGTGCCCTTAATCCTGAGCAAATTACTGCTGGAAAAAGGGGAGCTGAGTGGGCTGATCAGTTGAAGCTATGGACATTGAAGATAGGTTGAGGTCAGGCTTGATTCCCCACTTTTGCTAATGTAGGTTGCCTCTCACCACCTTCTAATTTCTACTGGCCTGGATCAGAAGATGTCAGGGCAGATGTCCCAGCTGCCTTGCTCCTTCGCCTCCCAGTAGCCGCCCTTGTAGACATGCAGGGTCTCTCCGGACACGGGGTCGTCTATCTTCTCAAACCACTGCGCTTGGTAGTTGTCTTGATGGGCGCCTGAAAGAAATGAAAGAATACGTTTTACCAAGAAGAAGCTTTAGAGGTACCTGAGGTGAGAGTTGAGAAGCCATTGAGCCATGACAACACATCATGCTTAAAGTAAGCCGATATGCTCACAGGTGGTTGAGTAAGAGATAGAGATATTAAATGTTTCAGATCACTTCAGAAATCAGATGCACCGAAGTACTCAATGAAAACACCAATTTGCTCCTCTGCCATTTGGAGAGAATCAGGCTTATAACTAATGCCCCAACTGCCCAGGACAACAGCATACTGATCAATGATCAACAATGCTACTCTAAATATTAAAGTACTAGGTTTTTGCCAATTCTACAGTCACCTACAATAGGGTACCCTAAAGACTACCAACACAAATCTAAATAAAAGCAAAATAAAACAGGGAATAATGGAGAGCAACACTGATGTTACTTGCTTTTTACTTGAGCTCCATGAGGACCTTCCTTGCCTTCCACTAAGAGAGACCAAGTTGCAAACAGAGGAAATCAATTGGAGGATGAACAGAAGGGTTTTTAACCTAGATTAAATTCATTTCCTAGAATATTTGAAATAATTCACACTGTATGGTGCTATGTCATGATCAGAATACTTGCTTGGATAAGGGAAGGGCGGGGGTCCATAGGGGGCTGAAAACAGAATAATTAAGGATGAATCTTTGAGAGTTACGACGCAAAAGATTGGGTATGATCTGAAAACGAAGATGCAAAGAAGAAAAGAGAATGAAATGTAAGGGACTACTTGCATGCAACAGGTGTATGAGGGGGAGAGTCCTCTGTGTCAGCTGAACACCAGCACACACACACACACGAAAAACAACTCAATCCAAAATCCCCCCAAAAAAATCCACAAGAAAGTCTTGTTTATGTTAATTTTATAAGTGCTGTGTGTAGCATTTTAAGCAAAATAGGCTTTAAAGGGGGATGGGGGGGAATTGTCAACAAAAAAAAAAGCAATAGTCAACAAATTTTGTCCTTTTAGTCATACATCACTTCCTGTCACAAAGAGGATGTCAGCTTATTAAGTTGCACTAAACTGCCCTCTTCCAATTTATGCTGTAACGCAATATCATTTCTTTTGCCATAAAGCTAACAGGCGATATTATCGCCTTGGTGGAAGTGTAGAGGATGATCTAAGCTACAAATCTTCTCAGTGCTGGTCTCACTTTTTTACGTAAATGATATTTAACGACACATGGTAAATATTTTGTGATGTCAAATTGGTGTTGAGTCACCTATGACCTCTTTCAACCTGAACAGATGAAAATGCCTAGTGAAGGAATCTTGAGTGCCTTGTTCCCAAACAGCAGGCAGAGAGCAAGTAATTCCTCCACAAACATGAGCACCTGTCTGAGTCACTGTGACATCACTAACATTGAGATCGGATCTATATGGGTCATTTCTGACTCGCTGCTCTGTTAAAATGCTACACAAAGCACCTTTAAAAGTACATTTTATGTCAAGCTTTGAAGTGATACTTGCTTTCATCAGAAACCTCATTTGCTTCTGTGCCAGTCTCCACTGCATCAGCTGAGTGGAACAGAAATGGATGAAAAGGTGAAATGGTAAAAGGTGAATTACGTGTTTTCAAGATGAGGAGAGTATAAAACACTTAGCGCCTTCCTATTACACACACGCAATCATATTGTACATGTGTTTTTGCCTCGAGTGACTGGGTGGGAAAAGACTACAAGAAGAGTACTTGCTTTTGAAGGGTGAATCATTGATTGAATCCTCAGTGACAGCTTAGGGTTGAGACAAAGACAGGCAGACAAGGTATTCCAAGACAGACAAAGTGGACAAAAAGATGAATGGATAGAAAAACATCGGGACAGAAACACAAGACAAATAGATAAACTCAAAAACAAAGCTCAACCCCCCCCCCTTTTTTTTTACCTTCCTCAGGAGAGCTGGCTGCTTTAACAGCCTCCCTCTCCCTTTCTCGACGGGTGGTCCGCTGTTTCTCTTCTAGCCTCTGCTTCTCTGCGTTAGCCTCATCCCAACGGCCATCCTCCATCAACCGCTGGTCAGGGCGTCGTCGGCTGTCTGTCGGCGCCACTCCCTCTTCAGGTTCATTGAGCGTCAAGGCCAGTGAGGAGAAGTAGTACATGTTCTCTGCACCCTCTCTGTAAAGTAATCGGCGTAAAAGATCAGGAGGCACGAAGCTACAACAATTTACATACACCGTTACTTCTACAGCTCCACCAACTTTCCCAGTACTGCCAATCTTCTTTAAAACAGAAACTCACGGTAAAGGGTTTTTTGTCCAAATTTCTCTGGCTTTGAGTGTCTGATAGACAGTCCTCTGTTTGCCTTCAGTGCCGTTCTCGCCTTTACTGCTCTGCATTATCCTGGAAAACTCCATCTTCTCATCCCAGGTTCCTGATAGCACATAATGGGCCTTCCCATCCTTATCCGTTACTACTCCTGTTACCTGAGAGACAAACACAGCTTTCCAGTTAAGAGTGTAATCAAAGAGCCAACGGTAGGCAGTACAGGTACAACGTACACTCAGTGGCCTCCTGATTGGTTACACCTGTACAATCTAATGAAATTAAAAAACAACAGCTCTGCCATGGATTCTACTCTTACAAAGTTTATATTATATTGTGTTTCTAATTTTTTGTCCGTTTCATTTACATACATGAGGGAGGGCAGAATATCTCTCAATATAATGCAGCCCAGCACCAACACTAAAATATGACCTCAATGTTAAAAAATATCATTTAAGACCAGTAAAGTGTTAAAAAAACTGAAAATAAATGGCAGCATAAAAGTAGACTTTATGGCAGAACGTGGATTGGAATGGTATTGGATTGCATTAGAATTAATAAAACTGGACACAGTGGATTTATTTTCAATTTGATTGTTCTCCTTTTTATATACAGCATCATATATCTTCCTGTGAAGAAGCATTTTAGGTCTGGTTTTACATACAAAATGTGCTATATAATAAAAACAAACAATATAAAGAAAAAGACCCACCTTTCTTGGTACATCTCTGGAGAAGTAACTGTAGGGAGCGAACTTGAGGTGGCAGCGATCTCCTGTCCTGTGGTTCACCACATCTATCTCCCCTGACTGGAAGGGGACAAAGGCAAGAGACTAAATGTTTTGCTGTTGAAGACTTAAAGGACAAAACCTAGCAGAATGATACGCAAAACCTTTTATAAAACGACATCAATTTCATTTATTTACTCCTAAGTAGTTACTGGTGGTGTTGAGGTTTTGTCAGCTCTAAATGTACCTGGTCAATCCATAATTTTCCAACAATTATGTTGTGTACTGTTGTAGTCACTTTCTTCCAAGAGTAGTGATTGTTGCTCTTGTCAAATATACACTGGATAGGACCTGGGGATAGAGATGGAATAATGTTAGAGCTGCTGGCTCTCTCACACTGGTTGGTCATATTTTGCAGCTCCAGGTCAAAGTGAAAGCATTTTAACCTTCTGCATTCAAACTAACAGACTTTGGCCCCCCAAAAAACTGTACTCTTCATGCTTGCTATTTGGTCAGCATGAACGCACTCACCCAAAGGCATGATAGAGAGATATTTTCCTCTGAACTTGCTGGCCAGGGTGATTTCTTGTCTGAGACTCCAGCCCTTCTCAGAGAAAGCATGGTGAGCTGCAGCAGGTGGGTGGTGGCTCACCTGAGAAGAGGCGAGTGAAGTGAAGAGAAAGAAGAAACAGCAAAGTCCAGATTTGTGCTACGGGAATGAAGGTCCTAAAACCTGGAAATTAGTTAGCATTTTTGCACTTCTGGTTCCGTCGCCCCCAAAGTCAATGGGGTTTCTTCAATAGGTTTTTGGTTAGATGCCTGAAATAAGATCTGTGGTTAACACAAACTTAAAGGATTTTCACGTTTTGTTCTATGACGGAAAACATGTTAGGAAATACCCGACTCCTGAATTTTGAAGCTTTTACGTGTCTTAAAAAGGCGGCTGCTAACAAATGACTAAATGAGACAACAGATGTTTGGGGCATTAAACGTCATCACGCCGAACACAGAAACTCATCTACTCACTTTACTTTACTCACTACCGCCTTTACAGCATCGTGTTTATACTTGCACTCTTGCATATATTCTAACTGAATCTTTTCTAAAGGCTTTTGTAGAAGATATATGCATGAGAAATTAGAATCTGGAAGCTTTGTAGTGGTGAAGTTGTAGTTTATATCCTGGTATTAACTTTTGAATTCTGGCGCTTGCATTTATGCTTCAAAAAAAAAAATTCATAAAAGTTGTCTTCATTTGTGACGACTATCTTGGTGAACATAACGTATAAATATCACAAACTTGTTTGCCACAGAGCTTATTTTCTGCAATAATCCAAAAGCCAATGGAAAAATCCTATTGGCTTTTTGTCGAGGGAACCAGGACGATACTAACTTCCGGGTTGGCTACAAAAACATGTCATCTATTTAAGCAAATAAACATGCTTGCATAAACATACTTCAAAGATTTTTATTTTTAGGCACTGGCATCTGGTAAAGTGTAAATGTGAAATGTGGTATGAACTAATACATTAGTCTGAATGGAAACCGCTATAGTTTTCCACATACCTGTTCACAGAGGGAGCGGTAGCCACACTCTTTTAGCCGATCAAGCTCAAAGGTTTCTCCCAGCAGAGGATTGAAGGGTTTTCCTGTGCGGTGGACAGTGGTGGAGTAGGAAGAGACTGTGAAAGCGGCCACATAACACATCTGCTCTAGAGAGCTCTGACATTTAGTGGCCTTATCCAGCAGCTCGTAGTACTCCAGGTCTTCAGATAGACGTTGCAGCATTGAGAGGGGCTCATTGAAATTCACCTAGAAGGTACAAAGTTGCAGAGAGAAGGCGTGCAATTACTTTTGATTACGCTCACAAGGAGAAGCCATTTGGATACCAACAAGAGTGCAGGTTTCTTACAGGCATCGGTATCTTTGAGAGCTCCTTTCCAATACAGTTCTTCATGATGCTCCACAGATTGAGGTAATAGTTGGGCTTGTCGGGGATACGGGTTCGTCTTTGTCTAACTGGCTCTAGCTCAAGGGGTTGTGGAGACTCTGAATTGGATGCTAAAGACAATTCATCAAACTGGAAGAAGAGAAGAAAAACAGCCTTAAGCGTCAGGTGACTGTGGCGTGTTGAAGAGCCGCGGAGATGCCAAGTCAATACACATCTGAAGTGCTCGCAAAAACAGACTTAACACACGTTTACCGACTGATCGTCCACTCCAGTCTCACTGCTGATCCCACTGACATTGCTGCCAGATCTCCTGGTGGACAGAAACAACAAAGCATAAAACTTCAAACAAAACACTACACAAGGAGAGAGAAAAAAAACAAGGCTGAGATTAAAAAAAATAAAATGACCGATATTTGACTGACCTGTGATACTTGGGGTCAGCAGGGACAGTAATAAACTCTGCCGGGTCTTCCATAGCATCAAAGAACTCATTGTCATCATCCTCGTCACTGGCATCACCTTTTCCTGAAACACCACCTAAAGTGAAGAGAAACAGTGAAATAATAAATGGCTCAACATGCCTCAGATGACTGGTGCAGGAATGTGGCATGGCAGGCATGATTTGAGTAACATCAAGAGTCCAAAGACAGAAGTTGAGTTGGGGACGAGAGCAGTACCTTTGTTACCTAAGGCGGGATTACTGAACGAAGAGGGGAGAACTGTGGCTCCTCTGAAAGCTCTTTCCAAGTGGTTGTGCTGTTTGGCCAGCTGCTCCAGAGTCTCCTCCAGCCGTATCCTCTGGTCTCTTTCAACCTGTAAGGCCTTCTGCCAGCGCTTACTGTGGCTCTGGGCCATGGAGAGGAAGTCTCTACATGCCTTGGGGAGCATGCAAAAACAAGTGCAATATATCAGCAAGAGAGTCAACAACCATGTTGTGCGTTCCTCAGCAATTAACACTTGGGTGACTTACATTGATCATGGCATTAGAGGTGATTCTGAACAGCGTGGCTCTCTCTGTAACTTGTCTGACCTTCTCCCCCATGTCCCCTCCAGCACGAATCCCCTCCAGTTCTGACAAAGACCTACGTGTGTGGCATAAAGGAATGAATGCAGAAATAAATAACCAGAAACACAAAACAAATAAATTACCATCACCCTTTTTTTCTTTGGATATTATTGACTTTTGTTTCTAAAGTAATCAAACTGCTCAGTCTGATAACCGATACCTTTGGAGGGCAGACCCATGCTTAACAATGAGATCATTGCAGGTGGTGAGGTCCTCCACTTTGCTATTGAGTGTGCGTAGTGTGGACTGGACTTCTGAGTTACGGCAGCCTCCACCCTGTCCTGAGGTCGGGGGCACTGCAGGACAATCGTCACCCGAGTCATCTGAGGGAGAAAACACGGAAGACAATAAAAACCAAATAACAACTAAAAACAAAGAAACACACACACTTGTGCATGGCATGGGTGATTCTGCATACATTTATAGACTTTTCCATGCATTTTCATATTCTCTCTCCTTCATTCTCCAACGTATTTGTTTTTCCTCTCACCAGATTCAGCTTGCATGCGGACGGCCTTTGCCTTGGCAAGCTCCAGAGCTGTAATCCATCGCTGGCGCTCTACTTCTGAGCTGGCCTTCAGGTGGTAGGTCTGCGCCCCTCCGTTGGAAATTACAAAATTGCAGGAGTCCTCCACAGCAATATTTGCTGTGGCCAAGTTGATGGTGCCACGGCATGTGTGACCCATCTCTGCCTGGGTCCTGGAGAGAAACGGAATGAAGGACTGTTAAATGTAGAGTTTCTAAATCCCTGTTTGGTGAAGTAAGAATTGTATCTTGCAGGGTAATTTTATAAATGCTTACAATTGTGCATATAAAGTGCTACTTAAATTCTGCTCATTTAAAAGGCCTTAAAAAGCAAACACTTAAAAAACACTGGGTTACTGCCTAAGTATATTTTTATAAACCTATTCTACAGCAGATCACCTTTATGTTAAACTTTCCACACATAATCAAAGTTGGGAACACCCCTTGTGTGCCATGCCCACACCCTGGAACCCTGGAAATCCATTACAAATTCAGTCATATACATGTAACTTACCTATAGTAAGAGAGCAGTCCATTGCTCAAAACAAACCAGCGTCTCTGGTAACCTTTAATGTAGTTAGTCCATTTGAAGAGCCAACCCTTGTACGTGTCTCCAGGGGCTGCAGTAGGGGGCTTAGGGTCCGACATCACAACAGTCTGTGGTTTCACTGGGTGAAGTTAGAGCCTGTGTGGGGGGAAAAAAATATTCAAGATTAACACTGACATTTTATTGTTGCACACATATACTACTGTTCACTGGACACGTGAAATGTGTGCACAAACGTTTCTTGTTGCTACAAACCCCGGCATCGCAGAGTACATTGGCTTGTTAAATGTCAACACTATTTGACTAGACTCCCAAGTTAATCGTGTAATCCTATTATGACATGCATTAATTTGTGATTAGCTAGCTATTTATGGCAACATGTTAATTAACCGTATGTGAATGATAGCTGGCTGCTGCTCATCTGACAATGTTGTTGAAAAAAAATCCAAACATGAATTAGCACGCCGAGCTGTTTATAATGGCGCTCTGATGACATGCAGCTTGGATGCAACGTCAACGTGGAATCTGCGAATTACAACATAACATACCAACAAATCGTGGACTACTGACTTGCCTCCCACAGTAACATGTGTTTAGCTAACATTTAACGTTGCTGCATTATACCAACTCCCACTGAGCAAACACAGCTCACTGCCGATAAGTCATCTCAACCCACCGGTTAACTTCCAAGAGGTCAGTGTCAGGTAAACATAACCTGGGAATTGGGAGGTAAGGTTACCTCGAGACACAACAAGCCAATTCCAACCCTGAAAGCTACTTAAAAACAGTGTCCGTCGCTAAGCTCACTGCTAGCTCAACAACAGGAAGCTGTCACGCAGGCGGACACGTAGTAGATGACGCCAACGATCATTTATAACCGTGTTTTGGTTGTTTTGTTTTTTTTTGTCGGATATTTTAGGTGACATTAAGACGCGAGCATGTCTTCGTGACGCGTACCCTTACCGTGCAAGGCTTCAGCCACTAACGGCGCGCATATCGTGCTAGGTGAAGCGCTGTTAGCTCGCCAGTGTTAGCGTTGCTAACTTTCATGGCTGCATTATGGAGAACGGCTGCTTCGCTACAGGTTGTGCAGCAAAGAAAAGCGTTCGAAAAACCGTCGACGTTAGTTCCGCTGCGGACAGGAAACGTGGTGACACTCGCAAAATGATCCATCATCATTCTCAGAAGTATGATTTCAGATTACTTGGATCATCTGGACGAGTGTCCGAATGTCTTCGAGCGTAGCAAAACAATCTAATACGGTTAAAACAATTTGATAGTGGCCTGCGCAATAACCACCTTTTTAAAGAAAATAAATACTTGTTTACGTTAAACTTTATTTTGATTATATGCGTTTAATTAAAAGAATTTTGGTAAAATTGAGAGGGACGCGCCGCAAGTAATCACCCACCCCTGTCGTGCATTTTGACAAATCATTTCAAGGCAGCAGTGTTACATGTGAACTGTGGAAGGCCTTTTCAATATTGTTGGCAGATAAACCATCAGCCCGCTTCCTGTGAAGAATTATCTTGAACATATTAATGTATACATTTACGGTAGAATGAAACATACACATGGAAATGCTAATCCTCTGGGCCTTTTCAGTGTTAATAGTTTTTGCATCAATTCATTATTTTAGTTCTGTTGTAACCCGTTCGATTTAATAAAGCTATACATGTGAAATGCACTTTTGCTACTTAAAACCCATGCACATTTTAAACTACTTGGTTTATGAATACTTCTTCCCCTTGTCCAATACTACTGGACTGGTTCCGAACACTATGCTACAAAATGTGCAATAGCTGTCATGAAACTAAACGAAGGCATTCAAAATTGACACTACCCATGTTACATTGACAATTTAAGGTTCTGATTAAAACTATATTCTTATCATTAAGATTGCTACCTTCTAAGTTACTCTTCACCTTGTACATTCACAACACAGATAACAAAACATTTCTCTCATTGGTATTAATTTTATTCAACAGTTCTTTACAACAATGAGGCTTGTATGAATTAGCATTAAATTGTAGCAGTTACTTTACTTAAAACATTGTGTGTGAGTATAAGTATGTGTCAGTATGTCTGTGTGAGTATCAGTATGTGTGTATGTGTCAGTATGTGTGTGTGTGTGTGTGTCAGTATGTGTGTGTGTGTGTGTCAGTATGTGTGTGTGTGTGTGTGTCAGTATGTGTGTGTGTGTGTGTGTGTGTCAGTGTGTTAAAGATAATTCACTCTTCCCCCAAACTTATTTGGTGATGGTGTTTGCGTTCATACTTTTTCCACTCCCACTAAGCACAATATATGGCGTTTTCTGAGATTTCTGCTTCTCTTGAAGCAAAGCCACCGTCCCTAGAGGAGTATCACTGCTGCTCATCTTCTTCAGCAGGGCCTCTTCCTCCAACTTTTTCATTCTCCTCTCGGTCTTCATCTTTCCAGATCCTTTCCCATGGAATCGATGTGAAAGTTGCCTGAAAGCTTCTTTCGGAGTGAGCTTCCGCCCAGATTCATCCACATACTCAATCTTGACGTCAGGCTTATAGCTGTCTTTCTCCTTAAAATCTTGAGTGAAGCCTCTGTATTCTTCTCGACGACTGTACTTGTCATCAAAGCCCATCTTGTCCTCAATGCAGTAGTTGTCATTGGGCAAGGCGCCTTTGGGTGCTCTGACGCGGGCTATCTTCTGCATTTGGGTGTCCAACAGGCCTTTGTTTTTGCACAGCAGCAAGGCAGCAGCCAGGCCGGAGTTGACAATGGGCTCTTCATCCAAAATGGTGGCAGAGGCTGTGGAGAAATCTGGCTGCTTTTGCTCTTCATCCAAGTTAACTGTGCTCCAGCCAACATTCTCATCCATTTCCGAGTCTGAATCTCCAGCATCATCTTTCTCTTCTTCCTGTTCAAAGTCCATGATATCTTCTTGGTCCTCTCTGTTGCCTGACTGTCCATAAGTTGGAATATCACCCAGCGTTCTGCAAAACTCTGAGGTGGCATTGAACACAATGTTGTTCCTCTTCTCAGGATCATTGTCATTGTCGCCCTTATCAAGCACTTTAACCTGCTCTGCAACCTTCTCTCCAGAGTCTTTGAGAAGCTGCTTTTGCCTCAGTTTCCTCTGCTTCTCCAGTTGCTTCTGCAGCTCCTGCTCTGCTTCATCCTCCTCAAGTGCAGCTGGCTCTGGGGGAGTAAAGTCCTCATCGTCGCTTATGTCCATTTCTGCCATCCTGATATCATCAGACATTCGGGGGATATCGTGTGGCAATGTGCTCTTCACCTCCTCCTCCTCCTCCTTTACCTCTTCACTGTCGTCACCCACCTGTCGGCGGCCTCGACCCCGTGTCCTGGAGCCAAAATCAGTGCTGCGTGTATCATCAAGGGCAAGTTCATCTGCAGCTGTCCGCTTCTCTTTCTTCCTGATCTTCTTCACACGGCATTTTGTCTTTTTAAAGCCCACCATTTCCTGGGGTGTGTAATATTCTGAGGCGATAGCGAGAGCAGGCATTTCCAAGGACTGGGCCTGCATTCGAAGAGCCTCCCTCATGGCCTGAAGCTCCCGCTCTCGCTCCCCATCGGCAAAGCCCCCTGTATTCAAGCGGAAACTCTTCTTCTTTTCACCCTCAATTTCCTCATCATACTTTGACAGTACAGTGCGGGTCTTAAATGTAATCATGTCATCCACACTCTCCTCCTCTTCATAGGGCTTGTAATCCGGCTTTTTCTTTTTTAACTCCACATTCTTTTCTGCTTTTTCCTTGTCCACCAGTCCCACATTTACAAGCACATCTTCCTCCTCTTCAAGTACACCTTTGTCTTGAAGGGTCAGGATGACAGTCTGGCCCTCATTGAAGGAATCCACCTTGTGCTGCACTTTTAATCCTTTTAGATCTTGAGCTGTGTAGGCATCCTGTTTGCTTTGCGCAAACTCCTCCTCTACCAGACTGCTGACACCAAACTCCTCATCCATCTCTTCCAGAAGTTTGGCTCTCTTCTCTGCCATTTCTTTTTCTTTTGCCAGTGTTCTGCTTCTCTCAACCCAAGCAGATGTGTCGTCCAGCCAGTCATCCTCTGCTAAGGTTTTGACTTTTCCCAGTTTCTGGTTCTGGATGCGTTTTTCTTTCATTGCAGCAAGCTTCTCTCTCATCTCTTTCTGCTGCGCGATGAGAACAGGGTTGATGGTCTCAGCCACCATTGGCTCCTCTTTGGTGCCGAGCTCTTTCTTGTTCTCATTTAATTCCAGAGGCTTCAGACCCAGCTTGGCTCGGAGTTTGTTGGTCTCCTCTATGCTGAGAGATGCGTCTCCACTTGCAGACTGAGGACCCACTTCTGTATTGCTTTCTTCATATCCAAGATCAACTTTCTCCTTTTTCACTCGTGGCTCCCCGCTGCTTCTTTCACCTTTGCTGCGACCCTCCCGTCCACTTCTGTCCCTGGACCTGGAGCGTTTTCGCTTCTCTTTATCCCGAGTCCCATCCCGGTCTGAAGCGTCTCTCTCGCGGTCCTTGTGGCGATGTTTCTTGTGTTCGCGACGGCGCTCTTCTGTGCCCTTGTCGCGGCTCTTCTCCTTGTGTTTCTTCGACGATCCCATTCTTTCCGCTGCAGATTACAACAGTTGTAACTCAAAAAACGGTACTGTTGTAAAAAAAAAAATATATATATATCTAACTTGCTTACACGGTGTTCGATACTGGGTGGAAAATGTTGCTAGGCTAACTAGCTAGCGCACGTTAGCTTTGAAGGCTAAGTGGCTAAACGACGACACATCTGCGGAGGTAAAAATGAAACCGTGTATTCGAAATCCGATATTTATCTACGATGAGTCAGGTTGTGGAAGACTTCTGTAGCTATGCTTTCTTCACGCCAAGATTGACCATCTATACTCCACGTTCAGGTACACATCTTTATACGTCTTGCGAACGACGATATTACTGTTTCCTGCAAATACACTTCCTGTTGTCGAAGATTAGCTAGTAGCTAATGTATACTGCCACCTGCTGTATGGAAGTGTTTATTTCAGGCTAGGACCACATCCATGATAGTGATGGCATAACCGAATCATGTTACTGACTCAGTTCTTCAGTTCTCGTTCAGTAAAATATACTCCTCTTTTTTGAGTACTTCGTTTATTTTCGTTATATATATATATATATATATATGTGTAGTAAAATGTAAATTTTACATACTTTGTATATGAACATGGTTAATTTTGACATGGTTAAAATTCCACACAAATCATTTACATATGTACCAATATACAAATTACCAAAGTGGACATCATATACAACAAAATAAACCCTTTCCCAACTGTAATATTATGGTTAAAAGGTTGATGGTATTAAAATATCTTAGCTAGCGTTAACTGGTCAGGTAATGTGGTGGTAATTTTTACTTTTGATTTTATAAAAAAGATTAAGTCCACAGCAATAATTTAAGTGTGTTGGTAACTTTCTATATTAGGTATAGGGTGAAAATACGTGACATATCTGACTCCATTATAAAGTTAATACTGTCACTAACATTAAGCTATTTAAAGTTAATTTATGTGGTAGCTTAACAGATATAATCCCTTATCTGTTTAGGTAGCTAACTAATGACATTATTTTTGTTCCACTTGGCACAAAGCTAGCCATTTTAATTATTACCTAGCAATTATCTAGTGTTAGATATTAAATCTACCGCCACCTTCTGCTCTGGAGAGCGGAACAGACAATAGACTTAATATCTACATCCCTGTCGTTAAGCTCTATTTTCTTCTCTTCTTCTTCTAGTTTTTCTGTGGTTGGCACCAAGGTGGATTACCTCCACCCTTCCGCTCTGGAGGTAGGAACAGACAATACTTATTAGGGCCACATGGGACATTTTTTTAGAATTCTGGGAATAAAGTCAGAATTCTTAGAATAAAGTCAGAATTCTTAGAATAAAGGTAGAACCCAAAACACACAGTCAGTATCCGGTGGTAGAACCCAAAACACACAGTCAGTATCCGGTGGTAGTGCACGCCTGAAGATACAAACAGTCTTTCACATAGGGTTTTCAGGTCCTCAACTCTGGGTCTTTGACACTCGGTCTCCGTCTCGCTCTGTTTCTCCCAGTCTGGGTCACTTCCTCTTTAGATCCCACGACTCAATACACTCCCAACTGGTCCCTCAATGCGCATGTGGTGATCCATTTACCCAATTCATCTGCACAGCAAGAGGACAAGACAAGAGGACTACTACTCATTTCTGTACAATCCTGAGCCTGTGTAGCTGCCACGTGAGAAAAACGACTCATACATTGTTTGGCAATGCGCATGCGCGGCCAAATGATCGACTTACTCTGAGAGGACTAGTTCGTACTAGTACGCATCAAAGGAGTAGTTCAGTGAACCATTCAGTCATGATCGACACATCACTAATCCTTCAGTGGCTTCGTTTTGGGAGATAAGACGTTATTACTTATCAAATGGCTGTTACCAGACTCAGAGAGAATTTGTAAAACGGTTTACTGCGATATATGAAGTGCTAGGCAACGACATTTCCTCCAGTTTCACTCTGAATGGTAATATCAACGTTCCCTGTGTTAAATTGTAAGCTAATTTAGCAAGCGCAGTTTAAATAAATTGACTAAAAGCCATCATTTTAACCTGCGTTTGTCGTTAGCGACTGTTAATGTTGGTTAGTCAGGACTAAATGCAAATGCAAACTTAGTGTGATAACTAACCATAATCTTCAGTTTGACGTTTAGCTTTAGCTAACGTTAATGCGTGCTGAGATGCTCGTTTGCTTGAACTTTTACCGAGACACTTGGAAAGTTAGCTCCGTGGCGAGTAGCTGTTGGTAAGCTAGGTAGCATTAGCGAGCTACCTCAGCAAGCTTGGCAACCTTCGTGACTCGTTAGCATAAGGTTTTGTGTTTTTTTTTTGTTTGTTTTTTTTGTTCGACACAAATAACGATAAATGTGTTCGATCGATTGATAGTCTTAGTATCTTAATGTTAACCAGCGGGTTCGCTGGTGCAGATCGGATTATTGCGTGTTGCCATGGCGATTGTGGACCTTGGTGGAAGTAGGTCACAAATGTTAAGCTAGTAAAGTTCACCAAGAAACAAGCTACGTTCACTTAAATGCACGATGCGGGGAGCAGCGACAGAAAGCTCGCGCTAACTCGCTGCGTGGTGGAGGGAATGTCTCATTGTTTCTTCCCCCCCCCCCGGGAACCCGAGCGGGCCACACACACAATCCAACGGCAGCTAACGTTAACGGTCACAGAAATAGCTATATGGTCAACGTACTGATATTTTCAAGCAGTTCGCGATTGGAGTCGGCTAACGCTAACTGCTGTTGGTAAGAAATTACATATGTGATGCTTTTAATGTAACCGCTAGCTAAAACAGTTGGCAGCCTGTTAGCGTTAATAGTCGCACCAGCTTTTAACTTGTGTTTACGTTGTTGTTGTTATTGGCTAACGGCTGCTAGCTTAAGCAACTAATTTCACAAGGTTGTTGTTGAAATGTGAAGGTTGCTGTCGTTTTTTGGCCCCGAGGTTAGGTTTACTTGCAGTGACAGGTAAGCGATGAACGTTAGTGTGCTAGTTAACCTTTCTTGAAATGTTTCCATAGTCTCCTGAAATGGGTAATGTGTATTTCTTGTCTGTTGTTTTCATGTGAGGTGCAGTATAACGTGCTTGTTGCTCTGCGGTCCTGTGTGGTGACCAGTGTTTCTTTTGAGTTCCAGCAAGCTGTAACGTTAAGCCGTTTTCTTAACAGTGAAAGATCCTTTTACTGTGATATTTTTAATGTAGACTTGTGTAGCCTGCTTTTTGTTCTGTTGTTTCTGTTTCATGATCAGTATACATTTTGTTGTGAATTCCAGCAAGCTGTAAGCGGGTGACATGGCAACCGGAGGCACTCCTTTTGATGACAGTGCAGAAGAGCTGCATAACTGGACTGTAACCAATGGCAGTCTGGATGATAGACTCAACAACATGGTAAGGGCTGGTCAGAACCTCAGAACCATATAAAAGACTACATTTCACTGGTTGTTTAATTTTCACGTTACATTGTACATTACTTTCTTTTTCTGTTATACAGCAAATTTCACCATCATTTTGTAATTCAAACAATACACATTGCTCTGTAAATAATACTGTCACTATCCTGGCTCATTGATGCCATGATATGTATGTTATGCACAATATGCATCTTCCCCTTTTAAGGGTAAACATGCATAACAATTAACTGCAAATGTTTTTGCTGTTTAGGACTGGGGTGTACAGCAGAAGAAAGCCAACCGATCGTCAGAGAAGAACAAAAAGAAGCTGTCAGCAGCGGTGGTGGAGAGCCGCCTGACTAATGATATTTCGCCAGAGTCCACCCCTGGGGTCAGTCGCAGGAGAGCGCGCACTCCTCATTCCTTTCCTCACATCAAATACACCACCCAGATGTCTGTCCCAGACCAGGCTGAGCTGGACAAGCTGCGCCAGAGAATCAATTTTACAGACTTGGATGAGGTGAATAGCTGCTGTACTCCATCACTAATTATTTTTATTAATTCACATCCAAGGAATACAAGGATAGATTTTTTTTTTTTTGATGAGTGACGTACTGATAAATATATGAATGTGTGAACTCACAGTGAACTGGTGCTTTGACAAACTAATAACAAACACTTTATAACCGAACCCAGCACTCAAAAGTAATGAACCCAGCTGAATGCAATTTTTTTTTTTTTTAATTTCCAGTGCATTGAAAATAATGTGACAACAGATGGCCTTGCGTCTCATGTTGTGGTTTTAAAATGCTTTTGTTAACTGGCCCCATTTGTTGCTGTTTATATATGTCTGTAAAACTTTGTTAGATGGGGAGTAGCACAACACACAATTTAAAATCTGGCATTAAACTGTGGTAATCTGTATAATGCAATATTTGACAAAAAATATGTAAAAATAGTTCATTAACAATTAAAAGTCCACCTTTTTACATTTTGGCTTAAAAACCTGAACACTTAGGTATCAAGAGTTTTTAAAAGAAAATGTCCAGACTCTTGAGTGGGGATTTGTCTGACTTGTATCTTCTTTTTTACTCAGAGGAGCATCGGCAGTGACTCCCAGGGGCGTGTCACAGCTGCCAACAACCAGCGTCAGTTAGCTGGAGAGAACAAGAAGCCCTACAACTTCCTACCTCTGCATGTAAACACTAACAAAAGCAGGGAGGCTCTCCCTCCATCCTCCTCTGCCCCAGCCACACCAGCTATCGCCAAGGAAACTAAGAAACAGAGCCCAGGACTCAGGGATACGTTAACCCCTTTGGTTCCTACCAAGGATACTCCAAGGCTCAGCCGTGGTGGCAGTGAGAAAGGGCCCATAGCGCACAGAGAATATGGGAGAGAACTGAGAATAGAAAGCAGCCAGGTAACAGTTTGTTCTGTTGTTACCAAGGTTTACATTCGCTCTTTTCTTTATGCCTTTTGTAGTCTGAGGATTGAGTGGAACAATGAGGTGTTTGTCTCAAATGCAGAAATCTGTCAATCAAGTAGATATTTGAATAAGTGAAAAATTAGATGTGGTGGTGCTAGAGGTAAAGTCAGAGCATCACCAAACTAATTGGAATTGATCCTCTAGGGAACATGAACATCTCTAGCTAATTTCATGGCAATTCAATAAAAATTTATTTCACTCTGAGCCACAAATTTCAACATCATGGTGGTGTTAGAGGATCACCAAAGTTATTAGAATACATCCTATATGTATCAGGAATGTTTGTACCAAAGTTTATGATGAGCCAATATTTCCAAATCCAGTTCAAGATGTTTCAGTCTGGACCAAAGTCCACTGTTTGAGAAACTAAATCAAGTTCAGAGTAAAATGATGGTTAGGACTTTAGTAGCTATAATCTAGCCTATTTAATATTTTTTCCTATAACAATGTTATCAAATCACAGTATGTAAAAGCTGTAGCAATGTGAAAGGGGCTGCTCATAGTCGAGAACCTCCAAAGAATTATCATCCCCATGGCTGTTCGCACTTTATAGCTGGTTTCATCTCATTGTTTAGCTGTCCGGTCCATAACTTTACCGTTTTGGTTCACTCTCACGGCTCTCATAATATCCTTTTTAGCGATAAAGCTCTAAAAAGCCACTGTACACTACCCGCTCAGCATCAAACAGCAGAAAGATGCAGTTAGAGACCAGCTGGTGAACATAGTGGAGCGATGAGCAGCAAATTTAACCAGATCAGAGTTGGTGGAGACCAAAAATGAAGATGAAAGAGTGTGAAAGTTGGACTTCCATTTACCAGGTGGCCAAATACACGACTCCAAATTAATGCTTGCTAATGTTGCTCTGTAACTGCTGTATGTGTAGCCTAAATAAGCAACTACCACCACCAACTATCACCACACCAACTTAAAAAGCGATGACATGTCAGTGTTGCGTTTACAACTTATTTCACATGCTCCCCAGTGGCTTAAAAAATTTGTTATTGCATGTTTAAGTATGCTAATCCTGCTTAGAAAAACAATAATTTCACATTTGATTTAAATCAGTCCCTTTTCATTTGTACACATGCCATTGTCTTATGTATGTCTCCAGACTACTCTGTGAAACCAGAACTAGGATGAAAGTGAGGGAGCACTAGTGCAGCTGAAACTAGGCTGTATTTAGGGCAATTTATAAATATGCCACCCTTGGTGCCCAGTGAGTTTTTTTGCCCAACCCCCTTTCTGCTCTTATTTCGCCCAGCCTGAGCTGTTGCTGCGCATGCACACTCACCTTTCCTTAGGTCTTTATCTTGTCTTCTTTTCATTTACTCTTCTGAAACCCACACCTGTACACCGGCCCCCCTCTCTTTGTACGGTCTCAGGTGGTGAGCAAACTGGTCCAGATCCGGGAGTACATCAGTAAGGCCAGCTCCATGCGGGATGACCTGGTGGAGAAGAATGATGTACCGGCCAACGTGGAGCGTCTCTCCCATCTCATCGACCATCTCAAGGAGCAGGAGAAATCCTATTTACGGTTCCTGCAGAAGATGCTGGTTAGTCTGTCATTTGTTTCTTCTTTATATTTTTCAGAATTAATCTAGCTCTTTTCTTTGCTGTCAGACAAAGGTACGTTTCAATAAAATGTGGTCTTTCATGTGTAAAGCTTGTGTCAAGCTAATTTAACGCTGAAATGGGACCAGTTTGTGTTTTTATCTTGGCACCTTGCGAAGCATATATTTTTAATGGCTGCCTTTCTCTGTGGCCTGAAACACTTCCAACAGTCAAGTCATGTTTCATATGATGATACAATGAGGACATTCAGTAGCATGTTACCTTCTTTTGCTGCAGGATGGCTTTGTTTTGTGCTTGTTATCATTTTGCCTTGACTGGAGCATTTCTGTGAAATATATAGTTGCATTTGCAAGAAACATTCTTTTGATTATGAAGCTGGTAAAATTCACTGCTCCCTTTATTCCCACAGATATCATAACTACATGCAGGCATTTGGGGCAGCATATTGCATTTGTAATCATTTTCAATTTTTAGGTTATTACTTCACAATGCCAAACAATTGTTGGACAAATCTCGTACGGAATACTTTCCTATTCAGCTATCTTTGAGTCACTAGCTGTTCTTCCCACTATCTCTATAGACCCGGGAGAATGAGGATGATGTGGGAACTCTGGACTCTGCAGTGGGCTCAGGTTCACTGGCAGAGAGCACTTCTCTTAACATCGAGGTCCGCTCTTCAGATGCCTCAAATGCAGCGGTGTGTACAGAAAATCTGCCGCTTTCTACCCATGTCAGGGGTATTTGTTGCATTACACCTATTAGTATAATGGGTTATTGTATTTTATCTTTAAATTCAGACACGAAGAAATATAAATCATAGGTTAGCCTCATTTGCTGTGTCAGTACCTGACAAGCCTTCTTTTACCTTTTGCTATTGAGTAGCACCGTAGTACTGTTGCCGTTTTTTGATTCAGTGTTTGTAATGCCTTGTGGGTGCTAATTTTGCAGGGTGGTAGGCGAGAAACAGTGCGAGTTGACAAGAAGGAAGAGCTGGAGAATCTGCGTAAGCAGCATGAGCTGCTGAAGAAGATGCTGGAGCAGCAGGAGCAACTCAGGGCTCTGCAGGGCCGACAGGAAGCACTAATGGCTATGCAGGACAGTGCAGAACAGGCACTGGCTGTAATTGAAGACACAGGTTAGACGCACAACACAGTCATTGGCCCATTCGCAGTCAAGTGAAGACCACTATTTGTCTTTGGAGTTATTCTTTTCCAGAAGAAAAGTAGTATACTTTTTTGTAGACATCAATCCTTAATCAAACTGTTATTCTAAGAACAAATTTCTATTATTGAAGGCATATTTATGTATCAGTATGTTTTGGTAAATATGTGTACAGTTTCTATCATTCATATTTAATGATTAACATAAACCAACCTTTTCCTATGTTTTAAGTCCTTTAACATTTGTTGTTGGCATTAGTTGTCACAGAAACCACAGGCAGTGTTTCAGGCCTGAGCATCACATCAGAACTGAATGATGAGTTGAACGATTTGATCCAGCGGTTCCACAACCAGCTACATGACTCTCAGGTACAGCAGACTTTCTGGGCTGCCATAATCTCCTTAAATAATAGCATTATGTCATCTAGAAATATTTCCTACATTGAAATGTCATCTGACTCGTGCACTACAGTTTTGTAATTATTAATAATTATCACAACATTAAGACAGTATGTATCAATGTCAGTATGTCAAGATATTTATATTGTACTAACTGATGAAAAAACTTGTAATGTTGCCGGATCCTCTAATCTACCTTTCATTTGACATACCATGTCAACTTTTTTCAAATCTGTATTTTATCAAGAAATGCATCGTAGCTCTTTTAATAACTGTAAATAATAATTATAGTTGAAAGTTTCCATTATTTATGCCTTACAGACTAAAGCGGTGCCAGATAACCGTCGTCAGGCAGAGAGCCTTTCCCTCTCTAGAGAGGTGTGCTGGTCTAGGGCTCCCCAGGCTGTCGGCCCACCTCAACACAGGCCTCTCCTGCACTCTGCCTCTGGTCCCCACACCGGCCTAGACGTGGGGGCAACAGCTGCTAGTGCCAAACTCACTAAGCTCAAAGAACTCCAAGACAAAAAGCAAACCATGGACAAGATCCTGCAAGAGCTGCATTCACTCAGAGACCAGACACTCAATAATAACTCATGTAAGAGTATTTCCAAAGTCTTTTATTTTATTTTAGTCATTCTGTGGTGCTTTCCCCTATAAAGTGTAGATGAATTGTGTGTGGTTCCCTTCAGGTCGTGGCTTGTCAACACAGTGCAGTCTGAGCATGGGAGCATCTTCAGATTGTCCATCTGCTCTCTGCTCTAATGGTGCCTCAGCTTCCACTTCCTTTCATCCTCCACTCATGCAACACCCGGACAGCTCCAACTCCACGGACAAGCTCAGGTACACACAGAAACCACACATGGGTTTAATCAGTTGAATAGGCAGGTCCGATATCAGCAGCGCAGTCGGGTTTTTGTAATAAAGCTTGGTGTCATGTAACCTTTTAAATTATTAAACATCGTATTGTACATTAGCATCTCATTCACATACTTGTTCTTTTCTACTCCTGTACTACAGAAAGCTAAAGGAAGTCCACAAGCGTTTGAATGAGCTGCGGGAATTGGTTCAGTACTACGAGCAGACTTCTGATATGATGGTCGATGCGGTCAATGAGAATGTGAAGGAGGATGAGGAGGAGCAGGAGGAGGAAGATGAGACCGAGGACGGTTCTATGTTTGAAGCCATGTTTGATTCGGAGCAGGAGAATCCCCACACTGTAACTAACATCAGGTGTGTTTGTCTAAAGAAAGTTATTTTAATGAAATTAAAAAGGACTTATTGGACTTTTATCAATAGATTAATCATAATGGATATGATATAATGGTTAGTCAAAAGATAATTCTTCTGCAATAATTTTGAGAATTGTCAATTTTCAAGCAAAACTGCCAAACATTTGATGGGTTTTAGCTTCTCAAATATGAGAATTGTTGGTTGGATAGAAGACATTTAATATCACCGTGGGCTCTCTGAAATTGTGATTCTCAGATTTTTCTGTTTTTATAGATCAACTGATTAATCATGGAAATAGTCTGAAGATTTATTGATAGTGAAACTAATTAGTTGCAGCCCTACATTATACATAGATTCAGCTTCAGTTAAAATTGCTCAGTTATACTGACACTGCCAATGGGAGGGGAAGATTTGTTGCTGTTGGGCTCAAGTTACAGTATGGTGGTGGTTAGCATTCACAATGTGTGTAATTCTACTACTGGCATTGTCTCCATAACGGTCACTGCACTTTATCTCTTTAGAAATCCACAGCGCAGTGAGAACTGGACAGACTTGAACAGCTTGACAAACGGGCGCAGTGTCCGGAGAAGTGCCACCAACAACCGTGATGGCAGACTCAACACTGAGTGTGAGATCAACAACCGCTCAGCAGCCAACCTCCGCAGCCTCAACATCCCCTCAGCCATAGGTACGCTCATGCACACACATCCATGTTACAGCTGATGGAAATCTTCCTTTTTGGGAATTCATTGTGAATTATTACTTTTAAATTACATAATTTTACAGAGTAACTCTGGTTAACTGTATCTAAATTATGTTTCTACAACTTCGTGCTCACTTAGAGTGCCAGTACAATAGAGACACCCCCTATAATCGTGTGAAGGATGACGATGAAAATGAAGACGGTCTCGATAATGATGAAGGGCCACAGGCTGTGGCTCCAGACAGTGAGGCATCTGAGTCTAGTCGAAGAAGCAGTCTGGGGAACGATGGAGGTTTTGCCCAGAAGGTTCATCGGCAGACAGCAAAGCAGAAACTCCGACAGCTACAGGAGCTGGTGGCCATGGTTCAGGTGAGGCGGAAGACAGAATAATAATAATGGTTCTAAAGGGGGGATGTATAGCTATTGCTTCTTGTATAGAATTTGAATTTTTCTAACCATGTCAACTTAGATTTGGAGTTAAGTTTTGCCAATAAACCTGACATGTTGCATCTTGTTTGGCCACTCATTTATAACAATAATAAAAAAAACACCTTAAAATAGAGTTTTTGACTACAAGGAAAATGTGCAGCAGTTTTTCTTTAACAGCAGTTAAGTGTTTTAGGTTGGATTTTTTTATTTATTTAAAGAGCTGAGTAATGACATTTTCTAGTACAGAAATGCTGAACGCTGTAAATGATGTGTTTCTGTCCGTATCCAGAGTGATGACACAGATGGCACAACGGCTAATGAGGATGAAGCTTTACACCAACAGCCAAATAATACCAGAGTTGCTGTGTCGTTGGGGGCTGTATCTAAACAGAATCCCAGAGAACTCACTCTCTCCAGCAAGGCCAGGTACTGTTTATAAAAGGTCTGAAGAGTCTTGACGGTCTGTACAGTTGCTCCAAAACATTATGTTGACTTTATTCTGAGTGTTTACTTATTGTCTATGTGGTTTGACCTGGATTACTTTGCGTTGCATAAAAGCTTTTCTGTACACAGAGAGAAGCTGTATGAGGAGAAGCTGCGTCAGCAGAAGCAGGAGCTGAAGCAGCTCCATGAAGAGCGCCAGAGGCTCATTGAAATCCAAGGCAAGATCCAGGACCTGCAGTGGGCTTGCCCTGACCTCCAGGTATTTTTTACACATACACACACACACACACAGACAGAGGTTTAATGTCTTACTCCAATAATATGCGAAAACTCTAAGCTAGCATTTGAGAAGAATTGGTATGTAGAATTGAAATTGGATTTGAAAAAGTGTTTTTGACATTAAAACACCATTTAAATAAATTAGGGTGGACTAAATAATAGGAACACTTCTCAGTAAAGAACAACCTTCAGTTGAATAAACTCCTCTCAGTTTCAACAAAAACCTTTTACCTTTTAACCTTTTCTGAAGGTAGGATTTATTACATGGTCGTTGTATCAGTCAGCATTAGTTATAGCTAGGTCTACCTCATGAACTGGCAACTGAGTGTAAATCTGTTGTTTCTTTAAAGGGTTAGATTTTTGTATTCACAAAATCTACCCTTTTAACTTTTGGTGGTCTCTTTTCTAGTCATCGGTGTCCAGCACAGTGAGTCAACAGAGCTTGCTGAGGAGGGTTCCAGTTGCAGTTTCCACTCCGGCCGCTGTTCAGGCTTCCCCTTCCTGTGATCCCAAAACCAACTCAGCTATGCTCAAACCCACAGCTCCAGAAGCAGCTACTTCTTCAGTCACTGACAATGAGGTAATGGACTCCACCTTGCACACACAAAGACCCGTGGCTACCACTAGTCAAATGTCGCAATGAGATCTGTACTGTTCTGACAGTACAGGTTACAGTTAACTGTTCGCTTCTGTTCTTATGCTGTCAGCAGCTTTGGTCAGAAATGCGTCGCCACCAGATCTTGCGGGAAGAACTGCGACAGCGCAGAAAGCACCTAGAGTCTTTGATGGCTGAACACCAGAGGCGTAGTGGTCTCACTGACTCTCCCCAGCGGATTGATGACCAAGGAGGACTTGTGACACCCTCACAACCTGTCAGTAGGGATGAAAGGTAGGACACATACTGCTCCAGTGCCCTGTCTCACTGAGGTCTAAGATGGAAGTCGGCTAGTTGAACAATAGAACCCACACAATGTGAGCTTTTATACTTTGCTCAAGCATATTGTGGGAGCTGTTGCTTTGTGTTATTTCCTGTGTTTTGGGTTTTTTTTTTTTAGCTGGAGAAGGGTTTAAACTAGTTATCCCATAGATGGCCAATTTCTTTCCATTTGCTGATGTGTAATTAGGACAATGGCCACCTGGGGTTCCACTCCCTGCCGCCTTGATGATGATGATGATGACGACGAAGAGGATGAATATCGCTCAGAGGTTGGTGTAGAGGAGGAAGAGGAACAGGAAGACAGTGCAGAGAGCAGCTCTGATGATGACATCTACTCATCCAGCAGGAACCAGTGCTCCTACAGTAACAGGAAGAATCAAGGAAGGTCAGACATAGTGGAGGCAGAAGGAATTGTATTGTACTCATATCTATAATCTGTCTTTTTAAAATAATGTGCTCGCTTTTTGTGTCTTCAGCAAACTGAAGCCTCCACCAGCCTTCTCAGGTGAAGGTAGTGGCAATCTATCACTTCATAACAAGACTAAGGCCAAGCAGCAGCAGCAGCAGCAGCAGTCCAGAAGTTTGAACCAGTCTGCAAGCCAGCATGGTACACGGCGACAAGAGAACCTGCGCTGGGCCTCTGAGCTCTCCTTCACTGAGGGCTCATGTCACTGGCAGGAGCAGGTCAGTCAGCTGCAGAGACAGCTGGACTTCAGCACCAGCATGTGTCAGACGCTCCTGCAGGACCAGCAGGTTGGCACATACACACACACTGACATTGATAATTGACACAAGCTTTCACCGCATTTGTAGACTTAATTTGAAGTCATGCTTCATACTTTGTCTTTTTCAACACAACGACACAACTGTGAACCATTCTTCTCCTCTCCCCTTCTTCCACAGACACTCTCTTATATGTTGCAAACCCTGCTGACAGGTCAGTACAGCGTGTTTCCCAACAACATGTCATCACCACAGGTCCACTTGGTCATGCACCAGCTAAACCAATGTTACACCCAGCTGACTTGGCAGCAAAACAACGTACAAAGGTATATAGTACACCACTTTATTTCTATGGAGTAGTTCATCTTTTAAAATATGCTATAATCTATCATACTTGTCATTCAGACTAAAGCAGGTCCTGAATGACCTCCTTCGCCAGCAGCAACAGCAGACTTCCTCTTCAGCAGCAGGTTGGCAGACACAGAAGCATTGCTCATCACAGGAATCCAGCTCCGGTCCCTCAGCCTCTCCTGGTGTCTTCCTCCCCTTCTCCTCTACCCTACAACCTTCAACCAACAACATGTCAACTGCTGCCATATCCCCATTCCCTCCCAGTATGACATGTATATTTATTAGCTCTTGAGCTTAATTCTCACAAATAGTATGTTTAGATTGGTGTGCATTAGAAGTGAACTGAATGCTAAAAATTCAAACTTGATATATAGACAGGATTTTCATGGATTTTAGGCCAGCTAAAAATGGCTTTTGGTTATGGTGTGATGTAGAGTGCCAAATATAATCAACAGAAGTATGACCTTGATAGAAAATCTGAATGTTCATAAAATTAAATATAGAGAATTTGGAAATAGTTTTTTACTTACTGTCGTTCTTGTACACTGGCTAAACATTCTTTATGCTAGTACTGGTAAGAGTACTCCGTTTCAATTGATGCATTTTAATTGGAGTAACTGATGTATTTTAAAGTGACTCAGTCGTACAGAAATTAAAGGCTAAAAGTCTTCTGTCCAGATTTAAATCATTCTTTGGACTATTAACACAAATCTTACAATTAATTATTTTTTTATTTTTTCCCCACACTCTGCAGGTTTTAACTTGTACCCACTCTTCCCTGCTCCCATGGGTGAGTTTCCTCAGGGGGCAGCCGGTCAGGCAACCCCTGACCACCAGAAGCAGCAGTTGGACCCCAACACCTCAATCAAAACGGAGTACATGAGTTTCCCTCCTCCGCTGCAGCGCTCCCCTCTGAACAGCGCTACAGAGAGAGGGTATGCCAATACTTTTTTGCTGGAAAGACATTTATATTTATTTGTGTAATCATTATAGTTAATATATTTGTTTTCCACATGACCCCTGTAGACCGGCTGGCTGGCTTCAAACCTCCTACGCAAACAACGCCGTCCAGCATAACCAATCTAAAATGGAGCCCCAAGAGTCACCTTCCTCCTCCCCTACTTTCGCTAACCGCCACTCCCGACCTCAAGAATTCGACAGGGCGTCACAGGAAAGCTTCAGCAGCATGCCTGATCCTGTTGATCCCACCACCATCACAAAGACCTTTAAGGCCGGACGCAAGGCGTCTGCACAAGCCAACCTGGCCTCACGAACCAAGGCACCCAATTCTAAGAGTCGTCGCAGGAGGAGCAAAGGGCACAACAAGAACATTGAAGGTATCAATTTGAATCTCCTGTATTATTTGCTATAACCAAGTTTGCAAAGGCTTAATGAGGAAATTTAGTTTTGGTGTTTCCCTTAGGCCATGAGAGTGACAGTGTTAGCAGCACTGCAGACTTTGCCCAGGAGAGGGCAGCCCTGTCTCATCAGAAGGACCAGAATAAGAGCCTGTTGGACAAGCTGACTCAAGAAAAACTTGACAGCAAAACTAAGCTTGGGAACAAACGAAACGACCTCTCCTCTGGTATGGGTCAAGCTACTTGTAGTGAAAGTTATGCACCACCTCACCCCTCTTGTGTCTGTTGTTTTTCTTTGTGTACATTTAATATCTCCATTAGGCCTATTTTATTTTTGCGTTAATTCATATTTCTTTGCACATTTGTCATGACCACATGTTTCATTTCAATAGTGGGTTAATTTACTTTGTTGTCACTTTAATTTATCTTACTCACAGCTTATGCTTGGAGAACACCCTTCCTCTCTAACAGAATTGCATGCACAGAAGCACCAGGTAAACTCACAATGCCAAATTCAAGCATCGTTTGGTTTTTGTGTTGCCTAAACATCCCATGCATGTTCTATTTTTGGCTTAACTTAAAACAAAGCTTCTAAGTGTGAGGTCAGACAGACTTGTTTTTTTATACTCACGGATGAGATCATGCAAGTATCCACACAAATCGCATCCTGTCAAATCTTGAACCTGTAGGTGCAAGCAGTGACTTTTCACTATTCGAGGCCCTGAGGGAGACCATCTACTCTGAGGTGGCTACTTTGATATCCCAGAATGAGTCTCGTCCCCACTTTCTCATTGAGCTCTTCCATGAGCTGCAGCTGCTCAACACAGACTACTTACGGCAGAGGGCACTGTATTCCCTACAGGTAACTGTTTACTTAACTACTGCTGTTGTTAATCTAGTATGCATGTATCCTTTATGCTGGTCTCGCATTACAAGATATTTAGGTTTGAGTTGCATCTAAAGAAAACATGTGGTGAGTTCTTGTCCTGGCTCTAGGCCAGAAGGGCTGTGTGGCACAATATCTGGTCATGTGACTGGTTACAGATACGATTTTCATCTCTCACACTATTTTCAGACATAATTAGGACTATCTTGACCATTTTAAACCTTCAGATTTGAGAGGGCATACTTAAGAGAGTCTGGACTAAACAGACCTGCAGAGAGACAATTAGGAGGAAAAAGGCAACTTTTGAAATGGCAGCCATGAGGCTGGTGGAGTCTATGGGTTAATCCCAGGGTTGGCGATTCAATCCCCAGCTCCTCTTTGGGCAAGTGTCTTTGGGCAAGACAATGAACCCTAAATTACTCCCAATCTCTAAAGTGCTTTGGGAATTGTTGAGGTTCAAAAATGCTATATAATCCATTTGAAGTCTATTTACTGTTTATAGTAAGTACTATCTTGTGATTATTTCAGTATTTTCTTTTCTTATTATGTAATAATTCAATAGTATGTAATTTAGCTTTGGCAATAATGTAACATTTACATTAATGGCAATAAAGCCATTGAATTGGAAGTGAGAGGTAGAAGCACAGTAGTAGTTTGAAAGAGAAATCGAAGTACAGGTGGCTATTTTACCTCACAAACTGGTAATCTAAAATTTTAAATCTAGTCAAAATTTTAAAACTCCTATAATCTGAGCCTGGTATTAGACATAAATAAAGTCTTTCTTCCTGTGTTTCTGCCAGGACATAGTGACCAGGCACCTGGCAGAGAACAGTGGAACTGAGGACCAGTTGCCCCCCCTCGGTCCCGTGTCGTGGGCTGCAGGCTCTCAATCTGAGCTCACACCCAGTGAGAGTCTGGCCACCAGTGATGCAGTAAGAGACACATTATTGCTTCCGAGCATGGCATCTCACATGCCTCTACCAGTCCTGAAGTATTTCTCTCAGTCCTTAGTGTCACCATGCCCCTACTCTTTTTTTATTTTTAATTTTTATAATCACTTTTACTTGCTGCATCCTCTTCTACATCTCAATACATCCTTCATTGGTTTCTGTCTCTGCCTTGTCTCCTTTCATCCATGTCTCTCTTTATGCTCTGATGTTAATTGCGCCTCCCACCCATCTTCATTGTCTTTTGACTTTAACTTGACAGGAAGACTTCAGAAGCCTGTCGGTAAAAAAAATGACCCTCATCTCTCCACGACTCTTTTGCCAGATCAGACATGTGTTCTTTGTTCTGGGCCAAGATCCCCAGAGTAATGCTAATTGGGAGCTAGGCCCTTTGTCTGTCTAAATAAAGCCTTTGTTCAAGAATGATGGATGAAATGTTGAATTTTCGTCCCCATTGCTGCTGTTTATATTATATGTGGGAAATTTCTCTGGCTTCTATTAATTCATTAGTGGGGTGTTAGGCTGTTTTTTAAAAGTGGATCTGTGATAAATTATCTTCAATCATCCAAACATTTGTGGGTAAAACCTTTTTCTTTTTCAGGAGGTGGTGGAGAAAAACTTAAGGACCACACAGGGCACAATGAAGAAGAGAGATGGTGCAGAATCTGTCGACAATGACAGCACCATGTCAACCTCCTCCAACCTGGAACCATTTGCCAACGACGACCTGGGTATAGTCATGCATGTAGAAAACATTTGATTTTGGAAAACAAGGGGCTGAAGCTTGTAAAACTGTTTAACATTCTGGTGTTAATAATGCTTTGCTTATTACCTTCAACGTTGTCAAATTGAAGCACTTTTTCCAGCAGGACTACTCAGGGCTTGTCTTGATAAACCAACCAGTTTACACCTCAGGATCAATAGTACATGGTCAAACTAAAGGATATTGTTTAATGGACTGTCAGAATTTTTTGATCTTCAGTGACATAGATTAGGAGTGAGGCTGGCATACTCAGTTTGATCCTGTTGTGTAAACCCTGGTTACAGGTGCATTAATATCCATTACAGTCTTCTCTCTCTCTTTTTATTGATTTAGAACTTTTTGGACCCAATTTCTGTCTCTCACTCCCCCGCTCTCCTTTCTTTGCTGCTCTGATAGGCAACACGGTGATTCATTTAGACAAAGCTCTGGCCAGGATTAGGGAGTACGAGCGCATGAAGCTTAAAACTCAGTTTAACCCCTGCAACACCAGCACTGCAGGTGCAGGTGGCTCTGAAGTCTCAAATGCTGAACATCCTTCTGCTAACCCTGCTGCCCCAGTGGAAGGTACCCCCAACCATATAAACCTTCCCGAGTACACTATGTGCAAAGATCTATAGCAACCACAAGCATTGCTGCTCGCTATGCGGTTAAATTTTGCAGAATGTTTGAATAATCGTTTTCTGTCTCTGAGCAGGTGGTGCAGCTGAAGATATACACTGCCCTCAGATTGACACCCAGCAGTTGGATCGTCAGATCAAAGCCATCATGACAGAAGTCATTCCTTTCCTGAAGGTAGGATAACCACCACAGGGCGCTGCAGGGTGGATTGTTAGCTTTGTGCCAGCAGAGGATGTGCTATTTAATTTTTAAAGTGTTGTAATTCATGTTTAGTAATTAATTGCTAAACGTTTTAAGGCTGAAATTGAATGTCAACAGCACTGTTTTCTTTTATTAGGAGAACATGGATGAGGTGTGTTCCCTCCAGCTGTTGACATCGGTGCGGCGCATGGTTCTCACTCTTACACAACAGAATGATGAAAGCAAGGAGTTTGTCCGCTTTTTCCACAGGCAGCTGGGAGGCATACTGCAGGTATGACCAGGTCACAAAAGTTTGAAAACGATCAAATGAAGAACTGCCATTTCTGACACATTGCTCTCTTCTCTTGCTTCAGGACTCTCTTAGCAAATTTGTGGGCCGTACCCTGAAGGACTGTGGGGAGGACCTTCTGGTGGAGATCTCCGAGATCCTTTTCAATGAGCTCGCCTTCTTTAGGCTCATGCAGGATTTGGACAACAGCACCACCGTCACCTTGGCAGCCAAACACAAAAATAAGAAGAGGGCCGAGCAACCCATTAGAACAAATCACAGTCTCAAGGTTAGTTGTTTGTCTATTCCTACTTTGTATTTTAGGCAATATAATATATCTTATGTATGAGGAAATAATTAACACTGTAGCAAAGAAATGTTTGAATGAGACTTCTTTAACTTTTGGTGTTAATTTATTCCTCCAATTAGGACAATGCGATAGCTGGTGGTAATAAATCAGTTTCTCCAGCCTACACAGATGAAGACAAGGTCAGTTATTTTAATACTGGTAATGAAATCTTCAATAACCACTTAGTATACCAGTAATCTGGGTCACAATAAGATCTCTCTTTCTTCCAGGACCAAGATGAAGCTGAGCAGGAAGGCAATGCTACTGTCCATGACCTTTACCTTCAGACTGGGAGGAAGAACAGCAGGAGCAGTGAAGCTTCAGAGATTGAAGAGGACGATGAGGATGAAGGGGACGGACAAGGAATGCCTCTGTCAATCAGTAAGTGAAAATATTAAAAAGGGCCTCTTGGTATTTTTTAATGAAGAAACAATCCCCCAAATAGGAAGCCAAAGTGCAGCATAATTGTCGATTTCACTTTTTCCCTCCCTTTTGCATTTATTCTGGCATTTTTATCCTGTAAATGCCAGGATAATATTGTTAAATTAATTGTACCTTCATGAAGTCATGATGCAATGTCAGTAGTGTAGTGTTTTCAGGAAATGAGCAAAAATCCCAATCATGCTAAAAGTGACCTATTTAAAAAAAATAATATGTACCAATTCCTATGTCTTGTTTGTTTTTTGCATGCAGTAATTTAACACACATGTACCTTTCACTCTTGTGTTCTTTCAGGTCTTTCCAAAGCAGAGACTCAGGCCCTGACAAACTACGGCAGTGGAGAGGATGAGAATGAGGAGGAGGAAATGGAGGAGTTTGAAGCTGGACCTGTTGATGTCCAAACATCCTTGCAGGCGTCCGCTGATGGACAGGTAGAACAGGAGGTATGTGGTTTTTCAAAACCAACCATAATTGGGTTTTCTCAACCCATTTTTCTGAGTCTGACCTGTGTAATTGTGTCACTCTTCAAGGGGACAAAACCCAGCGAAACCAAAACTGAACAGAGGAGTTCAGAGAAAGAAGATGATGGTGAGGCCTTGTTGATATTTTCAGTGGAAATTTCCTTCAAGCTTGAAAATGCCAAATAGAAATGTTGTATTTTTAGACTCTCTTGTTAGTCCATCTTTTATTTTTAATCAAACAACCTTTTGCTTTTCATTGTTTTGCAGAATTCAAGTCAGTTGGGACTGTGGATTCCACAGTAGAGGACCGTGACATGGCGGAGTGCCAGAGTCCAGAGGAGAGTACAGTCGGGGCAGCTGATGCCTCAGAAGAAAGCTCTGCAGTGTTCCATTGTCAGGATGTCCAAAAGGAGTCAATCACCACTAGCAGCCCTGACACAGACTCGCCTGTCATGATCAATGAAGATGTAAGTCCAAGATGCTTAGTTAAATTCAAAATAACATTTTGTGCTCAGGATATTTTGTATTTATCCAATTATCAGATTGATACTTTTCTCTGGAAGGAAATCACAATTCCTCACTAGTAACACACAGGGTACTTTGACCTTTATTGGTGCTGTTGTGTACTGATCTTATTAATATTATTGATGCAGGAGATGGGCTCAGGTAACACCAGTCAGAAATCTGATGAGGAAGACTTCGTAAAGTTGGACGACTTGCCATTGCAGCTTACAGTCATGTGTGAGGTGTGTAACAGCTAACAAAAAACCTCACGTTTATATTTTGTATTAATTAAAGGCAAGTCGATGTGTAAAGTTCCTGCGTGCTTTAACATTAGGAGGAACTACAGAAGAGAATAGTGGAGGAGCAGCAGCATAACAACCTGTCTGTAGAGATCCTCAATGGAAACACTGAATCGCTGTCTGGACTGGTGGGAAATGCACATGCACTGAAAGAACCAGGTATGGATTACAATTGATTACAATTCTTCTCAGTGTTCGTTTTAGGTGTGTAGTTGCCAAATTCCCTACAAAAGCCAAGACACTGTCCCTTGTTACCATGTGTACACCATGCAGGAATGTGCAGCTAAATGTATTTTTCTGTATATGAACTAAAAGTCCAACCGTTTGAGTAAATCCTGTATTTTCCTTTTTCTTTTTCAGACACTGTTGGTGCCCAGAGTGTGTAAAGATTTATACCGATGTCTAAATCTGTTTTTCACACTCCCGGTTACACCCTCAATCTGCTCTGGATGTATGATTGTTGATTCTTTATCTGCTAGCTTAAAGGAGCAAAGGTTCATACTATTGATCACAAATTAGCTGTGACTCTTTACACACAACGGATAAAACTAAACATCAATACTTAGTTCATTGTATTTCTGAATGTTTAATGTGATTTATTAGTAATCTGGGGAGGGGTTGTCTTCATGCTGCTGATTACTGACAGTTAAGCCTCTGTTTGAATATTTATAGTACTAAATCTCTTCAGATCCTCTTTAGTCTCTTTCTTGGTTCTGGGATCAGTTTAACACGAGTAGTGATTTTCTTTGTTTTTTAATTGTCTTGGCCTGGCCTTCTTACTGTAAAGCTCATATTTTCTGCACTTGATTCCTAATTATAAAAAGATTACAGTAGGATGGAAGTTCAGCTGTAGCCTGGCTGATTTCAGCTGATTGTTTCTCCAGCATGAACATGTTTCCTGTATATCAAAGCTCAGACTCAACTTTCATCCCTTCACATGCATCTTTATATGCTGTTTTGTTCTGTTAATGGTCTCCATTGATCTTCATGTAATTAACATGTTGACTACGATAGGTTTTAAACATTAAAATGCTGGAACTTTCAAAACTGGTTTGTGGACTCATTTTGTACATTGTTTTCATTTAAGTTAATGCTGAAGTGGTCACTTTTCCAGTGTGATGCCTACAAATCGACACTACTGTTAGCTGAATGTTACAATCTCTTACTGCAGTTTATGCTACTACACAATACTTGAGAAAACTGGTCAATAAGTTGGCAAAAAGATTTAATCTGCAAGTATTAATAATTTGAGTCATTTTTCAAGCAAAACTGCCAAATGTTCTTTAGTTCATCATTTAAAATGTGAGCATGTGTTGCTTTTCTTTGTCCCATATGACAGTATACTGAATACATCTTGGGTTAAGAACTGTTGGACAAAGACATCTGAAGATGAATCAAAAAAATTGTTAGTTGCAGACCCAAATGAGAAATCAAACAATTCAAAATAACCAGCTCACATGGTACAAATGACATCAGAAACAAGTAGAATGGTCTGACAGCAGTTAAAATTTGGATTGAAACAACAGACTAAATGAGGGCAACACAGTGTGGAGGCACAAATTGCTGAGCAGCAGCTGGATTTGAAGGCATGAAATGCAACAGTATTTTGCATGAATTGAATTCTACACAAGCATTCATCTCGGGGGTCCCTAAGCCCATGTTGAGATCCAGTGATGGGCTGCAAATAACACAATTACAGTAAAAAAAAAAAGGAAAAAAGTTTGATTCACTTATCAATTTCCCTCATTACAGGAAAAAAAAGTATTTTCAAAAATATTTAAGCATTCCTGAACTGTCTGAAAACAAAACCCAAATGTTAAAATGACATTGCCGTTGAGACAAACTTGGTTCAGGTGAATGGTAGCTGTGCAAAAAGTTAAAGGAACAACCTCAAGTTTTGGCCCAAGATCAGCTGAGCTCGTCTCCATCATGGCATCAGATACGCATTTACAAAGTGATCAGGCTTCAGTGGTTGGACCCGTTACCAGGGCATGCAGGGGTTTGGGCAGTCGCGGATATACGACTCCAGTTTTCCCTCAGACACTTGCATCAGTGTTGTGTATGTAGTCAACTGTAAACAATGAGAAAATATTTATTTCAGAATCGGAAATCCTTTAATCGTCTCACAGTGGGGAAATTTACAATTTACATTTACACTGAACTAATCTAACTTAATAAATACAAAAGCTGTCAAACGCTCACCTTGTTAAGCACTGGTTTAGTTGAGAGCACATCATACATGGTCTTCAGTGAGATGTTCTAAAAGAAAGTGACAGATCAAAAGGTGTCTTGCCGCTTCCATAAAAACAAATGTAATGTGTCATGGTTGTACGTCAGACCTAAACATCCCATGATCGAGCTTTAACCGCGTCTGAAAACATTCACATCCTCTAATCACTGACAGAAATGTGCCCAGTTCTGAAGTGAGCGTGTCATCGGTACTCACTGTCGACGTGGTCTGGTTCATGCACTTCATGCCAGTAGTTCTGCGATCATCCAGGAACAAAGGCTCCTTCCAGTGATCGTAGTTTGTCTCCAGAACATACCACCGGCCCAGCTTCAGGTCAATCCTCAAATACAAATATTTACATTTAAAAAAAACAACCCCCTCAACATGGGACATGCAGCTACACTGAGCAGCTGACTTGTGAAATAGAGTTATCAGGTGATCAGCTGAAACCACAGCAGTCATCAGTTTCTAGCTGAGCAAGTGGTGTTTCACAAGACAAACGAGAAAAGCTGAGTCATTGTGACTTTAGAGTCAGGCACGCTTTAAAAAAGGTAAAAAACTCAACTACAGGAGTTCAGACATACTGGTTTACATTAAATGCTCAAAAAAAAAATAAAGCCTTACTCCAAGATATTAATGCTGAGCAGTCTGGACCTGGTGATGATGCAGCCCTGGCCTGTACGGTTTCCTCCAAGGATGAAGTAGGCTGGAGCCAGCAGCTTGGTCAGACCCAGGCTGGATTTGGCTTCCTCGTAGCTAGTGAGAATGGGGATAAGACTCAGAGTGGCAGCATTCGGTTTGTATGCACCACAAATCTGGAACAAACTGCTTCAACGCAGCTCTTAAAATCTTAAAACCTTTCTTTGCCACGGCCTTTTATTAAACTCGGGACTATTTATTCATATGTTGCACTGCAATGTATGTGCACTAGTTTTTATTCTCATTCATTTGGTTGATTCAAATTCATTTTATTTGACTCTCTGAAGTATTTGAATTTACTTGGACTGTAATATACAAATAAACTGGCCTTGAAACAGATTACAGCATTTTATTTTTCAGGATGCTGAAAAAAGGTACCCTGTCGAGCTGTCATTGTAATGAGTTGTTACTCACAATTGTTTGTCAGCTAAATCCTTAATACCTGCAAATATTCTACCCAATAACAAAACATTTGCAAAGCCTTTAGAAACCTGCATCCTTTACATCATCTTAAAACTGGTGCACCGCGAGCCGCCATCGCACATTGGTATACATTACTGTCAACAACAATGTGCCACTGTGCATGTCTGTGCAGCACGCACATGCAGCGAGCGGCCAAAAGCTCCACAATGCATGTACCTTTAAATATCAAGGTGGAATACCTGGTTGCATTTTCTAGGACTGAGCGGGTGAGAAAGCTCATCCACATCCCGTCCCTCTTCCCCAAAATCCACTCCAGGATTCCTGCATGAGGACAAGTAGTCACAGAAACAGAGACGTTATCTGAAAAGCCTGTAGAAATCGTACAGAGCAAAACGGTAAAAAATAAAAAAATAAAAAAAATCACTCACCAATGTATCCTCCATCGAGACTGAAGCGCTCATTCATAGTCAGAGTGAATATGTGCTGGGAGAAGGAATAAAAATCGAGTTAGTCTTTCCGACATCCAGAACTGTGCAGGAAGTATACACAACTCAACAGCCGTCATTGATTTTAATTAATTATATATGCTGATTGAATCTTCAGTTGTAATACTAAATGACTTACAGGCTTCATGCCAGTCAGCATGCCAACATATCCAGCAAAGTTTGTAGACTTGAAGACTGTCTGGTTATTTCTCTTGAAGTCGAGGTTGACCACTAGAGGCTTCAGCTTCTCACTAATGATCCATGATTTGTTTTTTGCGTCCCAGCTGTGAAGAAGCACAAGTTCGTCTTGTGAGATGCTATTCTACCGGAGCCGAGTCGAGACTATGAAGCCCCAAAATCGTGACTTGGGGGGGTTTAATTCTTACCCCATAAATAATCCAAAATCCAGATTTCTACCATGAATGAGGTTACCTGCAAGAGTGCAAAGCCCAAAAAGTGTGTCAGTGCTGATTTAACATCATTTTAAATTAATTTGAATTAACAATCTCATTCTGGACGATGACCCACCCTTATCGTCTTCTGCCACAACTGATGTGCACACAGTGAAAACCTCATAGAAGATGTTGAACAAGACGACTTCACCTACATTATAAAGAAATGGCAGAGGTCAATGGGACATTTTTCAAAAAACGGTTACTAAATAGGGAGTTGAGGACACGTGCGTTTTCTTACCAAGAGGAATCCCGGAAACATCTGCAATTCCTTTGATTTCATCCCTGAAAGGGTTTGGGAGAGTGTTCACCATCAAAGGCTGCAGAACAGTAGAAAACATACCTCAGTCATGAAGCCTTTCGTGACAATAAATACGTCAGATATTCTGAGGAAAACAGTTCAGAGAGAGGAATGACGCTCACCAGCGTAATGTCAACCAGCTCTATCAGCCGTCCGCTGGGCACAAAAGCATCAGCCAAATCTCTGATGGCCTGAATCATGTTGACCAGCTTAAAGAGAGAGAGATCGTGAGACGACCAAACCAAAAAAAGGTGGCATTTCTGCGAGACTGGGTTTTAAAAGTACTTGACGGCGTTCTTACATCTGTTTTCTTGTCAGTAATCAGAGGCGCCCATCGCTTGAGGGGAGGCAGGTCGAGGTCCACTGTGTACCAACTGACGGATCCTCTGAACCTGATGAGGAAGGAAAAGCTGTGAAACGACTGCAGCATAGCGATGCCAGTGATGACACCACTGATTAGATGTGATTTTATTTCTCTGTTTTGTATTAACCTGAAATGTAATGCCTCTGGAGTTAAAAAAATAAAAAATAAAAAATGCAGCCGCTGAGGCCACACAGGTGTGTGACCTCATCAGGCCAATGTGCCTATAAAGGTATGCTGCCTTCATGTGCTGTTGGAAATGTGTTATACGGAATGGGAAAGAGAAGAACAACGGTAAAGTGAATCTATGAAATAAAAGCATAAAAAAAATGTAATGTAATTTATATATATATCATTAACAAAATATGTCTCTCATATAGCCCAGTGGTCATGATGCTGCCTCTCTTTCTTGTTTATAGTCTGATTAGAGAAGGAAAACAAGAAAACTACCTTTATTCTAAAGGGAACGCAAACATCTAACCCAACAGATTTAAGGGCTGTTCCAGCTATTTAGTATTGCACTTCTAGAAATTTGGGGGGCAAATCAACAAAGAATGGTGGAAACCGGTGCTGCAGTGGCCGAGAGATTCTGTTTTCACAGGTTTACACTCCCCCTGACGTGTAAACTGATATTAAATGTGGAGAATGGGTGGAGTGCCAGACTAATCAGCCGATGAATCATATCTAAATGTACATGTTCTTTTCTCCCAGCAGGAGCGTCGTGGCATTTGAAATTAAACAGGCAGCCAACGAAAGAAGAAAAACAAAAACATATCTTCAAATGTCCACTCCAACTCCTTTCCCTGTCACACCAAACGCAGCGCGTACAGCACCAGCTGCAACGTCAGATGCTAAGGTTTACGAGGAGCACGTGAAGGCAGCAGAGATCAGAGACGAAGACACCTTCTGTGACTTCTGACTCTCACAGAGCTTCTTTCTTTAACGATTAAAGTCACTTACGTGGGGCCGTTTGGTGGATACATTTCTGCCCGACAGTCTTCTGTATACTGTAAACACATTGATATGAAAGCAGTAAAACAACAATACCGATGCAGCTCAGTGTAGCCGGACAACACGTCCAGGCTTTGGGACAATAATGTGTCAAACAGCACAATGGTTGCGCGGAAATATCGCTTACCGGGGGTATAAACTGTGTCGATGCCACGCAAAACGAAGCCGCTAAAACGAGAAACACACGGTGGCCCATGTTTGGGACGATCTCACCCAAATCTCTCTTCGTCCTGCGTCGCTGTTTTTTTTTTTTGTTTGTTATTTTTACATTAAGGTTACCGAGGAAGCGGCTACTGTTTATCCCGTGACGGTCACCTCACTCCTGGGCAACGGGGGAGAAACCGGAAGCTCTCAAAGGGACACAAAACGCCTCTGTGCAAATAAACGCGCAATAATTGACACTGCGTTTCCAATAAATTGCACAGAATAACAATGCGTTTTCCTGTGTTTGCCGTAGAAGCGAGAGCCTCGGACAAAACGAGCAACGAGGTGGTGCAACACACCCCTCGGAACAGACGGGCCGGTGGTTGCTCCCATGCGGATGTGAAAATGAATAACATCGAGCACTCGCGTTGCTTCTGCGTTCATCTCCTGCGCGTCTGTTTAAAAAGGTGTCTTAATTTGTCTGCCACCATTTTTGCATCACCGAGCAACTTTACATTTAGTTATGCAACCTGGTCAACGACACACCACCACACACACTGTGCGTGTGGATAAAGGGTGTAGACACGTCATTGCAGGTTTAGTTATGCAAAGTTACAGTGGTCCAAATGGTTTGAGAGGAAGAAAAAAAAAAACCTGTAAAATAATATACACCATACTAAAAGGATATATGTGACGACATTTGTTGTAGACTAATCACAGAAAATTGGGAGGCAGGCTGCATGAAATCAGTGCGGTCAGCCAGATATAGGCTACTGTATATACTCACATACACTGATCAGCCGTAACATAATGACCACCTGCCTAATATTGTATGGCCCCCCCCCTGCCCATTTTTCCTGCTTCAACACATCAACTTGGGAGGACAAAATGTTCACTTGCTGCCCCATACCTGCTTCAACATTCCAATGCCCTTACGCACAAAAGAGATGTCGATAAAAAAAGATGTTTTAGAGGCTGTGGAAGTGGAAGAACTCTACTGGTTTGCACAACTCAACTCAACTCCATCAACACCTTTGGGGTGAGCTGGGAGGTCAGCTGTGAACCGGGCCTCATCAGCACCCGACCTCTCTAATGCTCTTGGGACTGAATGGAACAAATCCCTGCAGCCAGGCTGCAAAAAAACAAAAAACGTGCAGAGCCTCCCAACAAGAGTAAAGGCTGTAAGAGCAGCATGTTCATGCCGATGATTTTAGAATGAGATGTTGAACAGTCACATATGGGTGTAATGTTCAGGTGTCCACATACTTCAATGAAGGATGGAGTGGAGTTCAGTTTCCCCCAATTTTCATTTAAATTAATTACTTACTTTTTGCGGGTGAGTTATCTTGATTACATGAACACTTGGAAAACATCACACAAAATACTGTCAAATTGATTAGAGTTGCAGTATAAATAAATCAGACATGTCGACCTTTCCTGAAAGGTTCAATAAAGGTCAGTTTTGGTAGTTTTCCCTCTGAGTTATAATTTATATTTTACTGACCACTCAACCACTGTATGCAACTACAAAATGTGGTGGCCGTTCCAAAAACATGGGTCCAAAGGTCCACTTGGTTGCTCCACAGCAAAGTGAAATAATGGTTAATTATTTAAAGAATAGGCCAGTGGGTCACCTGAATTCTGCAAATGACACCATTAAGATGAATCCAACAAAAATACAAAGAGACCATCAACACTGATCTGACCTCCATTTTATTCAAAATATTTAAAAACAAAACAAAAAAAACAGCACGATAAATGTCAGATCAAATGGCCCAATCTATAAAATCAAGACATTTCCAAAGACATGGCAGTAATCGACGAAGCTGTGTCTTCACTTGCAGTACCTGTCTGCTTTCATTTTGCTTCTCCTGTCATGAAAAAAAAAAAGATAACATGTTACATTCAGTGTTACAGTATGTCTGTGCAATCAATCTACTATCGATTATGTAAATACATTTCTCAGTCTGTTATAATGACAGACTGAGGCTGAACCTGTCTATTAGCTTTCACTTGTCCAAATATCACATCGAATGCTGCAGAGTAAACACATACAAAAATGAATGGAGGCTGGTCCCATTGCGGTGTGAGTGAATCTTTGTCTGGATCTATACAAATCTCACTCTGATATATCAGTGTAGGAAGAACATTCAGAGAATGTATCTAAAAAGGTCAATGATAACATTAACAGAAACATATAATGTAGGAACATATTTAGCATCTTGTCTTCATTTTTGAAATCAGCAATATACTCCACATATTTCATTTTTACTTAACCTTTCCGTTGTAGTTCAACATTTTAACTGTATTTTCCTTTTAAAAACAATATTGGAAGCTTGTTCTAAAGCAACTCTTCAAAATATTTTTTTTAAAAGTATGAACACGCATTTAAGAAACATTTCAGTCGACTGGAAGTCAAAACATTGCAAAGTGCACCTCTTTACTGTCACATGTTGGGGAAGGAAGTTTACAATTTGTTTGTATCTAATACTCAGAAACTGAACTACAATGCCAGCCCTTTTTTGGCCTTGAATTTTAAACGTAGCATAAATTCGGGTGAATAAGGGAGAGTGATAATATAAAACATGTAAAATACGTGCTTTGAGAATAAATATCTAGTGAGCTTATTTCCACACCTGTCGAGCAAAGCTTCATGAAACTTCCCGTCTGTTCTGGCTCTCTTTAGCGAGGAGGCATCGTCCTCATTAACCCGGAGTCGTCGATCTTGAAAACTCTGAAACTTCTTCCTGTAATTCACACGGCAACAGTGATGAGACTACTACAAAAAAGAACGTGCAAAGGCAAATCTCTCACCCATCCATTCACACACACACAAACTCACCCTCAAAATTACAGAAATCTTCACAACTTATCCTCCTTTGTAAACTGACACTGAGGCTCTAAGAAGCTAAATCTTTGGAGCAAAAAGAAATCCAAACAATGAGCCCAAGTATTAACTAAAGCAGAGTCTCTAAATGTTGACAGCTAAATAGCAATAGGCTGAATGACTAAGCCACAAATCAACATCATACAATATTATTACTTAAACATTCAGCTGGAGGTTTTACAAGGGATAACAGTGGAATCTGTTAATGAGGGAGGAATATGCTTTTTATTATTCAAGATTTCAGCTTGAATATATACATGTGTCTAAATAAGCTACCAATGCACTGTGTAATAGGCTGTGAGGACGTTACCCCCCCCTTCTGTCAGTGTGAACCAAGAATATTTACCCTTATAAATCTGAATCAGAGCTTCAAATAGTCAGTTAAATTAATGCAGGCAATCTTAACAATATATTCAAAAATCTACCACAACAGTGCTATAAACAACCAGGGCATCTAGTCAGAAACGTCTGATATTTAGTTTCTCTTTGCTCTGCCCGTGTTTTATGATTCCCAAGCTGCACTCCATCCTGAAAGGCATTTTAGAGAGCTAAACACTACATCAAGACACGGGCTCAAGGGCAGCCATTATCAACATGTCAACATGATGAGTCCATTTCCCCGGCATTCATCAAAAACAAATAATAGAGCAGGAACACAAGCCAAAGCATGCCAAGCAAGAAGCGGCTTCAGACATAGTGCCTGGAACTTAATAGGCTTCAGACGGGCCATATATAAAACACTTGCAGCATCGGAGGCTGAAATGTGCTGTTGCCCGTCCCACTCTAACAGCCAACCATCAATTGCATCTTTTAAGGTGCCGGACTGATGAGGCGGTAGCTTAAAAGGCGTGATCTCACATCCAAGGGTGTGATTTTGTTGTCAAAATATTGGCGGTGTAGACTGACACAATGTGAAGATAATGGGAAGGAAATCACCGTTTCTTCCCCTCAATCAGAATAAAATGCTTTGCCACTCGTTTCAGAGGGGGTTGAAAGGTACCTATACTGCTTAAAGTGCAAAATGTCAAGCTGTTGCCAAACACAACAAGTACAATTATTGATACAATGTGCTTAAAGACAAATGCCGCTTTAAAAAAGGTCCCTTCCAATGTGCTAAACTGGCAATAAATCTAAATACAGTATTTTTACCTAATGTCTTTTCATTATAACGTGCAGGGATACACACCACTTCAAAACAACATCTACATTGATTGTTTGTGAGGCGATATAGTTAACCAATTACATTTTAAATTCCATTTTTATAAAGTATGAACCTGTTATCACGTGAGCAAAATTGCTACGTAGGTCATATAACAACAACAACAAAAACAACAACAACTAAACTATGTCCACAACTACTGAGCAACTCATCCACCCAGGAAGGCCAAAGGATGTGGTTTACAGCTGCAGAAAAACAAAGTAAGCGGACCTTGTATTGAGAATTTTCTATGTCCAGGGTTCGTACAGTAAAATTCAAGCACTTTTCAAGGTACCTAAACCCAACATCTCCAGACTCTTGAAGCCTTTAATTGTTACTATAAATGCCAGGACACAGCAAACAAATGTGACGATGAGACAGATTCATTTAAATATTCAAATATTTGTGGTTTACATGGTTGTAGATGAAACAGCACATTATGTAAAAAAATCAAAACATTTTCAAGGAGTATATTCGAATTCAAGCATAGTGAAAATTAAGTATTGTTCATTGTATAAACCCTGTTTGTCAAACCTGTTATTAGTTGTAAAGTACATACAGAGTGACCAGAAAATTAGACAGCCCTAAACAATCCAATCCAATACACACTATTTATTCAGCTTTTTAAAATCATTGAATGCATGCGTGCTCGAGTATACTGTTAGTATCTGTATGTACGTAACACTGTGTGAGGCAGCATGACTGTATACTGCGTATACATGCTGACTGGAGAGCAGCCGGGACACAAGTTTGTCATTGTATGGAAATGCTCTGGTGGCATTTTAATGCATATGACAATAAATTCCTTGAATCCTTTAATAAAAGTCCAGGAATAAACACTATGTTTGTAAAACATAAATTCAGTTTGTCTTGTCTCCTTGCGGACGTGTTGTGTTTCTAATTTTTTGTCCACCTCATTTACATTACAGCGAAGACTGCTGTTGCAGATGGCATTATAATGTACCAGGGTTTCTATTTTTGTGGTCACTCTGTATGTAACATGCATGTAAGCTAACTTATAACAGCAGCCACCTCCTCCCACAGCCCTAATTTGAGAGTCCTGGCGTGAAAGAGCTTCTGATTGGCTCTTAAATTGCACATTAAATGCAGCACAAATAGAGCTACTGAACCTAGCAGAGTATGACAGAAAGTTATATGCGGAGAGAAGCAAACACAGGTTTCCTTCATTTGTTATTGATTGGGCTGCTTGTGTATTGAGTCAACACTAAAATAATCCACAGTGGAGGTTACTTACACATAATTGACCTCGCAAGACTTCACGTTGCCCCTGTCCTCTTCTGCAATGTCATCTTTATGCTTGACCTCTCGTTCCGCGCCTGATCTGATCTGTTCATCATTCAGGAAAGGAAAAGAAAAAGAAAAAGGTTTTGCATTAAATATCAATCAATACCTTGAACCCCCTGGAGTGAGGTCACAAACATTTCCCCCTTCCATCTCAACAGTCAGGACCCCACAGAGATTGCATGCTTAAAATCAAAGGATTAACATGCAACCTTGTGGAAGAACACAATTCACACATCACCTTCAGCATCTCGCCATCCCCTGCTGTCTTGCTCTTGGCCACGATGTCCCCACTGTCACTGTAGGAGATGAAACAGCTATTTGCTGCCAGGAGAGCCATTTTGCCCTGAGGCAGAACAGAAAGAAAACAGAGGAGGAGGCAGTAGATTAGATAGAATTGCACTGGGATTGGTTGTTGTGACAGGCATGAAAGGTTGCCTGATGTTTGATGCAAAGGAGTCTCAAGGTTGTGCCGGGCAGGTTGTTTATAAGTTCAACAAGGCATCAAGGCGAGCAATGCGCTACAGTGATTAGGTAGATGCATTCTGCATAATGAATTATTTGTTCCTGTGTCATCTCTCACGGGCTAAACTCCAATCAGCCATACGAGGCATGAAAAGGCAGGGCTCAGCGGTAGTAAATTAGCCCCTGTTTACATGATGCACCACCACAGTAAAAATATATGTTTTTTATTTATTTCAAACACTAATTGTTGTTCACATGAGCATCGATGGAAATAATAAGATTTACTTATACAAGTACATTTTAATTAGGATAGTTAAGTATAATTACATTGCATTATTCAAAGGACAATTATTCCATGCAGTCGTGCACTACTTAAACCTACAGGAGAAACAATTATTTTCATTACTGATGAATCTGCATATTATTTTCTTGATTGCTTTGTCAATAAAATGTCAGAAAAAAGTGAAAAATGCCCATTCCAATTTTCCAAAAGCCAGCTCACATATTCAACTGTGTTTTGTTTTTATATCTCACCAACAGACCCAAACCCACAATTATTATATTATCATACATGACAAACAAAACAAACAAAAGCTTTATATAGTCACATTTGAAAGGCTCAGAAACAGTGACATTTTGCCATTTTTTCTTGAAAGATGACTATAATAGTTCATTTTGCTAATTACTGTTGATCTTATCTTATCGATCAACTAACTGTTTCAGCTCTACCTGTATTGAACAGAAAATGACCACACACTAAGCCCCACTGATCCTGTTGTATAACAGAGTTTCCACCACACCTGGTCTGTTTCTTTTGCACTGCAATGAAGTTTAGGGATTTATAATTTAAAAACGTGCGATCCGTTGTATAACTATGCAGCAGATATATATTTGTGACTTGTGTAATTGGTTTGCCACAGCCATTGAGTTCTTGATGAAGGCTCTTAGTGTCCTGTTGATGTTGTACAGTTCCAAGCATTCTATGAGGCATCAATTAGTAGTCTGTAGTCATTATCTGCTGCGTTATCTGTCAGCTAGCAGTGGTTCTGGTGTCAGCCTGTAGTTAGATGGATCCTTGAGGATCAGGACTGTTTGAGTATGGGGTTTGGTATCGATCATCACAGTGTTCTCTAGTTGTGAAAAGTGGTACAGGTTTGGCAAAAAGTATCACACTTGATGTACCTGCAGGGTTACATTTACATATCCACCAAGATAAGGAGAAACTTTAGTAGATCCACTCACATCTTGGAAGACTGCTTCCCACTGTTCCCTGGAGCCAATGGCATCAGAGCGCCCCACTACCAAACCCTCGGAGTTGATACCCAGGTACTTGCCATATCCAGACTTCAAGGCTAACCTGCAACAGCAAAAATGACAACAATGGCAGTAAACTGGCATGGCCTTTTCAATGCCTCAAAAAGACATAAAAAAAGGCTAATCTGATGTTTTTTGGGAAATCCAATGTGTTATTATTTCTGTGGCTTTCCAGAATATTTTGTCTTCATAATAAGAAAGGTTTAATAATATCAGTAGAGTTCAGCTGAGATCCACAACTGAAGAAATAGCTCCAGAATGGGCAGCATCTCCACAGGGAGAGGTTGGAAGGGCCCATGGAAAGGTAAATGACTCTTGTATACTAGACATAAAAAAAAGTCTCTGTAGAAGAGGGATATTAAATCTGTTGAAGGTGAATGCAATGTGCACTTTGTCTTTGCATACTCACCTTGTGTCAGAGACCTTGATGGCAGTAAACTGTTCTGGAGGGTCAGGTCCTTCATCATCTGAAACGTATGTTTACCTTTTAAAAATGTTACGGTTGTTAGTGTTGCTTTTCAAATGGCTTTTTATTGGTCCATATACAGAACGTTTTTGCTTCATTCATTTTTAATTTAGATTTGTTATTAATGAGGCTCTTCTCTATCTATGCAAGATGTTTGACCCGCAACCAAATTTAGGACACTGATCTTTTATTTTGACAGGGAACTTTTCTGCCACACAAAACAATCATTTAATTAATGAATCAATTAATCATGTGCTACTATTAAAATGTGCATAATTTCTTCTCACGTCAGGTTTATCCGTGAAGCCTGTTTTACTTGCATTCTTGTTATTAATTATTATTATATTAATTATTATTATATTCGCTAACACAGATATTTGGAGCAAGATATGGAAGGAACTGTTTTGTTGCATTGAAATACTTTATTTTATTCTGATGTCTCCTGGGCTCCTCGTGATTTCATAAAACCGATTTGCCTGCGATTAGGTCACTTACTGACCTTTACAATAAATTTAAGTTTTGCATAATTTGTAGTGCGTCATACAGGCATCAGATCAAGTCAAGGAAGAGCAGAGCCTGCAAGACATTAATGAGGAAAGCATTGATAAACTAGAGACAAAATGTGACATAAGCTGCTTTTTCGAAAAGGCTTTATCTTTGGACTATGTCAAGACGGTGACCATCAGAGTTGGCTGAGAGAAAATCAGCACGTTTCCTCTGACCTGCAGGTGAATGCGAAAGTTTTGTTTTTTTTGCTGTTTTTTAAAGCGCCGTATCATCCATCCGCAGTGTGGCGCCTGTGATGAAAATCCAGTAAGGCAGGGAAAATCTCTAATCTCTCTTTCTATACTGCTAGCTCGTGTCCTCTTTCATCTCCCAGAAATGAGCTTATGTGCATGCAGAGGATGAGGACCCACTAAGGGAATTGGGATGTTTCAATCTCCTAACTGTTTTCACTGGTTCTCGCAAAACATGGGCTGAATTAACTGCTGTAGTGTCTCTTCCCGGGCAGACGTGCACCACTCCCTTAGAAGTGCCTGAAACAAGAAGTAAGTGAAAACTCAAAATTAGAGCTGTCCCTACTCTCAACTCAACCCCTGTTCAGCCTTTTCTGTCTGATGTCTGGATTTACTACTTAAATACGTACTGCTTTGTGGAGTTAAGGCAAAACCCCCCTTCACCCCCACAAACGCCTGGAGACTACAGTAGATGTAACCTCAAAATTGAGTTTTAACTGAAACTTTTAAAGTTTGTACAACTGTGGGAGAGGTAATTAGATTTAGGATTTGCATCTTCATTTAAAATGCAAAATTAAATGCAGAACAGTTTACATCCTACATGGTGCTACTTTTGCATTATAATGCTGCTTAGCAAGTCCTCCCAGGTAAAGTTCCACTCTTTTCTTCTGTTCTACATATACATCACCTCGAGCTCAAACCTGAACAATCGTAAAAATCTTGGGTAAAAAATAAATGTTTCATAGCCGAAAAGTAATTATATAGATAGACATTTTCTGCGGTGTTCAGAAAAAGTGATGTAAAAGTAAAAGTCTTAAGTAGAGCTGCCTGAATGACCCAACTCCTCTGAAATGACTCGGTCAAATTCTGAAGCCACTCCAATGCGTCTTCTTACCTTTGTGTGGCGCACCTACTGTGAAGAGCCCACTATCCAGGGCATGGATGTACGAGTTGTTCTGCATCTCTATGGCAACCGTTCCAGTGATTTCCCCAAAGCTGCTGACAGACCACCAACCACCTGGTTAGCAGAAAGACCCATGTCAAAAGGTGTAATAACACGTGGCACCGCTGTGTGCTTGAAAGCCACAACAACATTAAGGTACAGCATCCAATCAGAGGACAATTTTTGCACAAACTATAGTTATTAAACATACTAGGATTAGTCAACTTGGAATCTTAATGAGCTGAAACAACATTGATGTAAGTGGCACTGTATCCCAGTGTAGCAGACATATTACTTCTAGCTGGTGCTTATAAACTCTGTGATATAACATAGAATAGCATTAGTGTTGTATGTTTGTCAGTGGGTTGAGATGTTAGAGGTGGTCCTTGTTTATTGTATCCGTTGTTGTATCATCTGTAACTTGACCACTACAATTTTGAAAATCTCGTTACAAAGGTACAATCCACGATCCAAATGTAATCACAACGGTCGCCAAATTATAACACAAAAATAGAACCTGTAACCTGAAAAGGTCTTTAAATATTTAAAATAACTCTTGAAAACAACTACACCTAAGTTGTTTCTGATACTGTGAACATCAATGTTATTAAAAATGTTTTTTTAAACCGGCTCCAAGGCTTGTGCTTTCAACGATTATCAGCACAGGGACACAAAATGCAGATTTTATATCAATAATTATTTTCAATTACATACATAAATAAATTACATAGATATTTTATATTCATTCTATCACATTTCTCAAGCTAATTTCTTCCTGTCAAAGAGCATACAAAAAAACTTTGTCTCGTAATTGCTTCACCCACCTTCAGTATATGCTGCAAGAACATTCACTGCTTAATAGAAGTCTTTGGTTGGCTTCTACAATTTAGAAACACATAAACAAAGTGCATAAACATACCAACAACATCGGACTTTGTCTCTTCATCTGACGCTTTTCTCTTATCTTTATTCTTCTTCTTTTTCCTGTGAAAAGATCAAATGAAATGTGACAAAATGTCTGTATTTGTGATCAGCTTGCTAAATGTTTAATTACACAGGTGCAATGCATGCTCAAACATTAAACCTCTCAGGCTGGCAAGTTAGTTTGAGGAACGTGGACACATTTTCCTTGAAAATGCAACTGCAAGGCTCTTAAAGTCAATAACAAATCACTGCCTTACCAATAAGAGGTTTTTCAAAAATGAATTCTGCTTCTAGGACACAAGCTGCAGGGCCTTCAAGAAGTATTGGACATTGTTGGTTTTATCAAGTAACTTAGCATCAGGCTGAAATACAGCGTTTCACTGTTTCAGCCCTGACCACATCCAGCAACAACAGGATGTCCCAGGACAGCAAGGTGACAAGATAAGCGACTGGAGGTTTTCAAGGGATGTTAAGTTACTCTTCAAAATACATTTCGTTGACTATTCATCTTTATTTGTAAATCATTACCTGTAAATACGGAGTGCAGTAATGCCTCCGAATAAAACAGTATACAAGAACAAAGATTTTGGCATTTGTGTTTGCACGACACAAAATTATCCTCTCTCGACTGTCCTGTTCGATCGAATAACCGAAGTAGTCCCTTGTTATGTATCCATTTCATTTCTGACGTGTCTGCTGCTGCTAAAACTACTTTTGCGCGAAGTAGCGTAGCGTTTAACGTTAGCTAATAGCTACTCAAAGGGGCTAACGTGTTAGCTAGGTCCAAACAGAAACAGTGAGAGTAAAGATCAGCTTTTGATAGTTAAACGTTTAGGAATGGCTTAGCTTAATACAAAAATAATAGTGCACTAATTAGTGTACTAACAGATGTTTCACGTAGCAGTAGCGTTTTATCCTCAGCTAGCTTTAGCATAGGTTACAGAAACCCAGGTATTTAGCCGTGAATAATACTGCCGACGCTAACGAATAGCGGTATTAAGTAAAAGAAACACTTACCCTTTGTTAAGACCCTTCAAAATTAGTTTAGTTGATTTTACGCGAGAATATTCCGCCATTGTTTCACACTGTGGTTAGCACGGCTACTCAACAGCCTGCAAGTTATGTTTCAGACACCACAACAAGTACGGCGGCCGCGCAGGCACATTCAAAGTCTGATCCAAATCTCATTGAACCTCTCAAACCTGTATCTACTTTACTACCTACTTAACCCAGAGGACACTTTCAAATCTTCTTACTAATTTGTGGTACAGAATAGTATATGAGTGAACAGTCAATATGACATTGTAATCTTAGTCCTGTAAAAAAAGGTGTTGATACAATTCTACGGTAATTATTAAAACTGTAGTTTGTGGTAATATTCTACTGGATTGCGCACACATTTCCATGTTTTTTTGTAATCTGCACCTTTGAGTAATTTCTGGATATCCATACTAGCCCAATACAGTCAAGTTAACTACAAGAGAATAACCACTGCTGTCATTCAACATCATTACACTGACTAACTTTTTTTTTCCATATATCAGATTTAATCATAGCAGACCATAAATCATTAGAGACATTTTATTACATATATCAGGACTGCGGTCAGAGTCAAAAGAAGTGGCATTTGTCTCTTCTTGCCAGAACACACTCACGTACACCAGAAATGTTAAATGGTCTCTGAGTCAAACCCCTGAGACCCTTCCCTCGAAACGCAAAAGTAGTAACACCGATCAACTGAACTGGCTACCTTACCAGTTCAGCTGATTATGTATGCTATGTAACTATGTATGCTAATGTTGCCTCATTGAACAGGAATGGCCCAATCAGGAGCATGTGACAGGAGGTAATAAATCATTTGTGGACACTGTCAAGAAATAAAATAAATTAGACAGTAGCTTGTGTTATCTGCTCACTGCAGCAAAACTCAACTGGTAAGAACTCAATCGTCCAACAGGAAAAAATGTCCAGACTAGAGAAAAACTGATAAAGGCTGCCCAAAACCAGCCAGACTCACCATAATAACTCCAGCACAAAACATGTCTTAACCGATGCAGGAGAGAAACTACTGTAATGCCTTAGTGAAATTTCTGGTGTTGCTGTATTTGAGGAAAAGTTGGTTCAGAGTATGGAAGATTAATCTGGTCAGAAAGGCTTTGTAATCTTTAAGGCAGTTAGCCAGTCAGAAGAGTCGAATCCCACATGTACTCCCCCTGTCATTTGTCAAATTAAATGATGACAGCAAACCCTGTTGTTGATGGGATTAAACCCGTTCTCAGAGAGCTGAGTGGTTAAGCCCATAAGTACTTAAAAAGAGCTGAAGGAAGACAGTGTCAAGCAAAATGGTAACACACAGTACTTGATGCTATATCGCCTGATTCTGCAGGCTATTGATATAAAGGTATCGCTCTGTTATATAGCACCCTTTATAAAAGGTTTATAGGTTGGTGCTAATGCCTTAATACAGTTTTAATGAACAATTCACTTATGATAGGTTATAAGCTCTTAACACAGCCAACATAAGGGTTTCCAGGTTGTGATAAGTCCTCTTTGATAGTGTTTATCCTTTCTATTTGGTAATGCAGTCATAAAGGTTCATAATATATAAATATTCATAGTTTTTATTTAAACTTTCCAATAAGGCATCAAGTCTGTTGTAATACATTTTAGTTATAATCTTTGAGATTTTAATGAAATCAAACTCAGTTTTTGATGCTTTAGATATATTTATGGCTGAAATCTTTTCAACAATACATTAAATGCATTTATATTGTGTAATTACAATCTATATAGTAGTTTTCATTGTTAGTAGCAGAGTGTGCCATTCCTGCGGCCGATTCAAATAGCCAGTTGCCACATGTAGAGATGCACGCATGTAATCAAGTGTTACTATTTTAAATTTCATCTCATTTTACAATTATCCCTCAAATCTGCAGTTGTAAATATGATTAAATTGTTTATAAATTTATTTTGGTCCAGGTACTCTGCAGCTCTTTTCCAGACAGTAGGTGATCTTAAATGGACCGTTTAAATAATTAATTAAAAAGCTAGCTAAAGAGACATTGGAGGTGTCATTCTGGAGAACCATAAACACCACCCAGAGAGGTGTTTTGCAACCTGGCAACTAATAGCTTATTAAAAATCTATACAGCATTTATAAACTATTAATATAAATATAAAATATAAACCAACTAAAAATGATATCATAGCACTGAATAACTCAAGCCTTTAATATAACAAATCTGACATCCAAGTATCTTGTTGTTAAGGTATTCAAAATTAAAGCACCAATAAAACTGACACCCTAAATAAAATGCAACCCAAATGACAGTTCAAAAGCAAAACTAATATTCTGACAAGTAATGAAAAACCACTTACTTATACTTACTTATACCTCCCGCCATCTGTGTATTTATTGCTTTACAGATACATCAAAATATCAGTGGTAATGCTTTGCCATCACAAAGACAAGCTCAGTGGAGTCACTGAAAATCCTCCTCACGACATGCAGGATGATACTACCTGTGCAAATTATCTAAAAGTGTGACACATCTCACAGTCTAAATGTTAGATCTGTCATCTGGTGAAGGATGAGTTAATTCAGGAACACTTCCATGTCCTTTGTGCCTTTAATGTCCTTGTTAAAGTGCCTTTTGTCTAACAAGTCTGCCTGCTCCATTAGCTGCCTTACAACTGTGAAACAGCGCATTTATCATCCTTTATATATACTGTACAAAACCCACAACAGTGCTGACAAGGAATTAACTCCTTGTTGGGGTGAAATCCTTGTCTTGTTTGTTTTTGTCCCCAAATCGGCCTCACTAATGATTAAAGTGCAGCTTTATCTTTTATTTGTGGTAGCCATTGGGTCTGTCAGTTGACCATGCCCCACTTTGATCCAGACTAAAATATCTTGACAAATATTGGATGGATTGCCATGAAATTGTGTACAGACATTCATGTTCTCCAAAGAATGAATCATAATGAATTTGGCGATCTCCTGATGTTTCCTCTAGTGCCACCATGAGGTTGACATTTTTGATTTTGAGTTGTATGTCTGGACAATTGTTGGATAAATTTAATTAAATTGTAGTACAGATATTCAAGGTTTCCACTGAATTACTCCTAATTACTTGCCAACTGATAGTGTATCTTTGAGGCCAATAGCAATACTTAAGAGCTTAATAACCAATAACAGCCTATTTCTCTTTTTACATCAACACAAAGCATAAACAGGCTTATTTGTCAAGCAACCCATACGCCATCTTTTTTTTCCAAAATACTGGGATTATATTTTTATTGATTGGGGCAGTTTACAGTTTACAAATTTATCAGTGCTCTCTGGGGGCAAAATATACACAACACTGTCTCTGAATTGCCTCAAACATGTCTTTGGTATTTCATTCTTTGGCTGACATAGTATATCCTGACACCGATTTATCAGCAATAAGTTAATATTAGCTGATATATCAATCTGGCCAATTTCTCTGTCAAGCTCTTTGGTGATCCCTTGATTTTTCATCTTTTCACAACTTTTAGTATAGGCATTCATGGTTCCCTGAGTATGTATCCCAAAGACTTTGATGACCCTCTAATGTTTAATGGAAAGTTTCTGGTTTGGGGACCTCAGAATTGCATCTTTTCTCTTTGCAGATGATGTGGTTCTGTTGCCTTCATCACACTGTGATGTGACGGAATGCAAAGCTTTCAATTTAGCAGTCTATCTACATTCCAAATGGATAGATGGATGGACATGATATGGCTCCTACATTTTCTTATGATGTCTTTCATTTCAACACCCTCTTCATGCCTGTCTCTTCTCTACTTCTGTGTCTTTCAGGTGTTTTTCTATTTTCATCCTTCTCCAAAAAACCTTTACTTATGAAGTCTCTTCTGTCACCCCACCCTGTCACCCCCGTACCTTGACCCCCCCTGTCCTACATCTGTCACATATAATCCTCCAGTGGGGATTTAGGTGATAGAAGGTTAAGTTGCTGACAGTGCGGAGCAGGTGTTTTCATAAGTGGCAGCATGCTGTTACATTGCACTATGGCCGCCCTCTCACTTTGTCAATGTCACCACTCCTTCACGATGTGTGAATGTGTTTCCTTGACTTTCATGGTGTGTGTCTGTACAGACTGCTGAAGTTTATGATGTGGACGTCATCTGAGAGAGTGAGACAGATGAAGATCGAACAAGTAGCTGTGTTCCCCGGGGCTGCTTAGTTAATAACGGTGTAATGACGTAATTTCCTGAGAGTGACACTGGGGAGGAGAGAAAGATGTTGGATTGGTGGAGAATTTAAATGTATGGCCTATTTAAGTCATTCAGTGTATATAATGTGTGGTTATTTTCACTCTATATTTCACTTATGACAAAATCTTGGTGGGATGGGAAATAAATTACAGCACATAAAGGTCCATGTAAGAGCTTAATTAATGACAGGCATTAAAGCATATTTATCATCCCTTAATAGCAGATTTTTAATAATACAATGAAGCTTTCTACAATGTATTCAGACTTCACTTGATTAAAATTACCTGTCACAAGGTAATTATGTGATGGAATATTGTATCTCAGGTTGTGATTGAACACAGAGTGAAAAGGAAGGCTCTTTGGAGAAGAAAGTGCCTAACATGCATATTTATTCTTGTATTATCAAATGAAGGGAGCATAAAACATTTATTAACAAAAGACACACAAGTAAAAAGATTAACTTGAGAAGTGCAAGGAGAGCTATTTATCCTCGGGTGAATAGAGTGCCTGCCTTAATACTTTCATGGTGGACTGGACTACGGTATTACTTGACTTCATGGAGCTCTGGGTCTGGAAATTGACTACAGTCTGCAGTCATTTAGAGGTCTTACGGCAATTTCGCTGCAGGCTATGGAAGAGAGGAGTTCAGCAAATGGATAAACACCTGTGACATTTCCTTTTAGCACTATGTTCAAGGTAACAGTTTCCACGCTACCTTTTTTGTCTCCCCTCTTGCTGGATTTTCAATACCTCCTCTCAGGGAAAATCTCATCATACTGGATGTTATTTCATTATTTTAGTCTTTAATTCACACGACTAGCATTTTGCTTTTGACATTGGCTTAATTGAAAATGTAGATACTGACTTCCTGATATAATTGAATCACAGTTTATTGATACTGCACCACACAAATGTCTAAACCACTTACTTCTCCTTGCCATAATTGGACTAAATGTTATGCTGAATACTAAACAATGCAGAGTGTGATCAGGGTGTGTTAAAATTGAAATGGCAAAATGCACTGTAATGTGCTCTCTCTGTAGGTAAAATTACAGTAAAAGAAACAGTCCAAAAATATAAAGTATCATGCCGTCAGTGACCTCTTTCAAACATATGTTACTCATCAAGGTTATAGAGGAAATAAAACATGTTGAAAACTTTTACAGCCTGCTGCCCTTGAGGACTGTGTTCAGTGCCAGGTTTTATAAAAAGTAAGCTGGCTTCTGTCTAATTATAAACATTCTGAAACCAGCAATTTTGTGAGCCACTGAAAATAAACTTTTGGTAAAATGTTTCTAGAAATAACATTGCAGGATTGTTGCAAGCGTGTATTTTTCCAGAACGTTGACCTGCATACATCCCCCCACCCCAATTCTCTCCCAAGCGCTGCGATGTTTGCTCTGAATGGTTAGTGCTTGCTGTGGCTCTGCTCCGTAGTCTTACGCAGCATTGTTCTTGCTTCAGAGCACCCCAAATCTCTGCTTCACTCCTTCTGTTGTTCCCCCCTCCCTCCTGTCTTTTCACTCTATGCTCAGTGTCTACACAGTCCTTTCAACCCATCTTTACAGACCTTGTGATTGCCTTCCATCAGTTGTGAATGTTAAAAGAGACTAATTTATTACCCAATCCAGGTCCCTTTGCAGCAGGGCCAAGGATGACTCATTGAGGCTTGTAGTTTTGCACAATTTCACTGGGTGGCAGTATACACGCACGGCTCTGTGCATCAAGCACACAGCATGACATGCTCGCCACTGATCGCAATTTGCCACTGTGAATTTTAGGCAGCATCCTATAATAATGAATCAAGATTAGATTTTGAATCATGCATATATGTATGACTCTGATGAACAGAGAAGACATTCTGTAAGATTTTATTTTGCCTTTAGAGTGTGGTTCTTTTTGCTAAAAGTAAAAAAGAAGCAAATCTTATCCAAAGAGATTCACGTGAAATTGTATTCATACATTTTTAGATATTACGGAAGAGTACGCTTGAGAATTTTCTTTATTAACACCTTCTAAGAGTCACTTGCTGCAATTTTAAAGTACAGTAGTAATATTGACAGCATAGCACACAAGAGTGAGTTTAGCTACATGGGGGCAAATAAATTACCTTATTTACACACTCCATGGGTGGTATATTCTCCCCCCCTAATTATTCTACTGCTCTTAATAAACTAATTGCACTCTTTGCTGTTTCAAATTAAATTGTGCTGAAGGCGTTGTAGTTCCTGAATGTAACGTAAATGCTGTCATTTCACCTCCATTATCTAATGTCTCTGATGGCCTCCTCATTTATTAGCCACATTTCTCACTGTGGCTGCGTGGTATCCAGTCAAAAGGCCTCCCAGAGTGTGTGAGTGGAGTGGCTGAATAATTCACAGTCTTGTGTATTTTTAAACTCATCCTTACATTTATAATGCAGAGAAATTTGAATCATATGACACTGACACGCTGTTAATCTTTTAGTGACTGCACATCTCCGTAGGCTTTTCCCTGTGAATCATGGCCAGTTAGCAAATAAATGGGATTCACTCACACACGCGCACGCATTCAAGAACACACATACATCTGTACAACGTGAGATTTGTAAGCCTGTGTTCATTTCCTACTAAAGCTCCAGAAGCACAGGTGGCCTTTTGTTTTCCTCTCGTCTTTCTATCAGAAAGGAGTTACTCGATTTGACATCACCTTCTACAAACTGACAGGAGTCCATCAGCGGCGCTGAATCTGCTCCAAGAATGATCAGTGTAAAAAAAATCTATCCTTCATCCTAAACTATTTGAGAGATTTAAAGACCTTCTTTCTTTAATGAAAGACACCTCTGATTATTATGCAGTGTACTGTACACAGTGGAGTGAGAGAAGATGGAATGAGATGGGACATGAATCACCAGCTGGATCTGAACCAGGTTTGAACCCACAGTCTCACAAGCATATGGTAATCATGCAATAATGAACTGTTGTCTGCTGTGCTCCCTGCAAGGTATTCTACCGAACATATTGCAATGAGTCTGTTCATACCTTGGTGGCATTGGCACTCTCTAACACACACACATAGCTCCTCTAAAACCTATACCAGTCTTAGGGCAGTAAATGATTATTTTAACAAATCATATCAAATCACACAGACATACAGACGCAGATTTGAACACACACCAAAAAAAGGGCAGCATGCTGGTTTTACATTCATACTCTCGTTGAAAATCTCACTGTTAGTAAATAAATCCTCCTTGAATATGGAACTTTTAGTTTGCAGCACATTCAACTCACATGATGAAGCCTTTTATTTTTACACATGCAATATGTATTAGGAAGAATAAGATGGAGTGGGAATGAAGTTCAGATTCACAAGTGCGCCAGAGTGTGAAGTTTTACTGAGCTAAATGTTTTGGGGAAAGTGTAATGCCTTTTTTCATCCACATATTGACAAAAAATAATCATTTTGAACAAAGAGACAAATATCTTTGCAGAAACATTCATATTGACTATGCCCTTAAAGCAGCTAAAGCATGATTAAGGTATTTATGGCTATCAACAAAATAGGATTGCTTCCTGCACCACATTGACAAGTGTACCTTGCCAAGTGCTGACAGATACAGGACTCGTATATCAAACTCAAAAATTAATCATTGCACACTGTGAGGCTGCATGCAGCTATTCTTTAAACCTTCATATTTATTCAATCTCAAGTGCAGCTACATGAACAACTGGTTTCACAACAGGCAATATTTATGGTTATGATTAGGCAAGTGAAAGTATTTGGTGGAGACTTGGTTAAGATTGTACTCATGGTTAAACATTGAAACTGACATGAGGTACGAGACAGGACATAAACCCAGGCCGTCAGTGTTGAAGCACTTTGGCCATCCATCACGCCACCAGACCTTTAGTTTTCCCTGCAGTATATGAATGTTGCACTACTTCCTGCATTGGAACTAAATGTTACCACTGAATGTAAGCTGATGTTGCAAATTAGACGGGGTTGGCATGAGAGGGATTCAAGCTGCTATAAAAGGGGATTGAAGAGCAGGTGGTGCTGCTTGTGTTCCTCGTGTTTGGTTGTTGTGGGTTTTCGGGGCTATCTTACATAATCATACATGTCAAAATGACGGCAAAACAGTGTAAGTTTGATTGCATCTAGTGTTTCTTGCGTTTTTAATGCATTACGTAAATCATTTGAATGAAAACTTTTATGTATGAAATGTGCTATATAATTAAACTCGCCACACCGTGCCTTACTTTACAGTCGTGAATGATGTCTGTTGAACTCAGGGCTACTGCATGTTTCTCAAAGGGCACTAAAGTATTGATGAGAGTGGGCAATGTCATGTTGTTCCCTGCAATCAGACACACTGCTGTTAGAAAATAATCAGCTACACTGAAACAGTTCAAGTGGAAAATCAGTGCAGAATTCCTTGCAGATGTCTTGAACTCAACCACCGTTTTCACTGCCAGAAGCTGAGGGACTTACTGGTACTATGATAATGACTCAAATCATTGTAAAAAGATACAATATTACATTTATTGTGTTTTCTAATTAGAATCTGTTTGGCACAGTTGAATAGTTAAAATAATGTTTAGGAAATCATGGAGTGTGTTTTCTCATCTCCTATTTTTAAGCTTATATCAACACCACACACACTTATAATGTCTGCTGCAGTATGCTTAAATACAGAGCTGACTTACTGATACTGTATTGGCAACCAGTCCTTTTCTTCTTGCCCCATTCTAAACCCATAGAAATTGTGTTAGGATTATGCACAAAAGGCACTTTTTAGACACAGATTTGCATGTTTGGATTAGTAAAGCCCCTGTAATGGAGGCTTGCAGAAAGCTGCCATCTTGTTCAGACACACACTGAACCGATGCATGGTTGCTTTCCCTTTTGTCTGTCTGCCAGCTTAGATAATTTCTTGCTGGGAGAAATTTGTTCTGTTGCTTACAAATGTAGGAGGCAGAGGGAAGAGTCTCCCTTTTTTAATTATCACCCTCAGTAGCCAATCTCCTTGCCTCTACAATGTCTTCTGAACAACAGCCACTAGATCAAATACACCCATTTGCATTTGAGGCATCCAGAAAATTGGGTGAAGCATGGTGCTCTGCATGACTGTACCCCTCAGTGACACCCAGCCAATTTTTAATACATCTGAAACATGATTTACATGATGAGTATATGGAAGAAAATACAAATTATAGTGATAATTAAAACTTTTGTGTTAAAATCAGCTCCCATTGACACACTTGCAAGAGGAAAGGCAGGTGATTCTGTGTTATATTTAAACAGATTTTGTTCATTCCACAGCTGTGTCACAGCTGTGAGCTTGTGAAAGTAACAGATTTAAGTAACACTGAATGCAAAGTTACAGGATGTGCTAATGACCATATCTCAGGCTTGAACCAAAATGTTAAGGTACAAATTGTATCTGCAGTAGACATAACCAGGAGTTAATGATGTGGGAGAATTATTAGCGATGCTTTTGTTTATTACAGCTAGTGTGAGTGAGAAATGATTCTTCCTTTGACATAGATAAATGCTGACTGTTAACAAATCTATATCTCTTGTTGCGTGTTTATCTTAATGTTATCAATCAGCATGATACTAGAAAAAACTACCACAGCTGTTCAAACACTTCACTACCTGGTGTGTCAATTCTTAAGTCCACCTGACACATCAAAATTACCATGGCTGACATCTGATGCAACTGTGGGTAATATAGAGTGGAGATGCTGAACAGTCATTACTGTTGTGTGTGACAATGCGAGGCCTGACCAGTCACTGTGGTTAAATTAGCAACGATATCAAGTTTCATTTATTGTTTTTTTTTGTTGTTGCTTTTCTTCCACGTCGGCAGCGGAACAATTTGAAATTATAACACTGATGACGTAAGAGCCAAATGTTCTTTTAATAGTCTGTATATTTTGCTGTGAATGAATAATCTATTTGAAATTAATTGTTAAATATTTCTGAATTTTCTCTGTGAAAGATAGTTATGTTAGTTGAGATAGCAGTGTTTGATAGTTAGTTGTGTTTATTTTGCTGCTGGTATAGTTCAAACATAGTGTGGTTAACTTATGAGGTTATTGTCTGTAAAGTGCACCTCCTAGATTTGCAATGCAGAAATCAAATAAAAAGGCTCATTTAGTCAGCCATGGACGGAGGTTGCCTCGATACAGCCTTTTTGACCATTTGGATGTTTGTACTACATTTGTTTGTATACCATTTGTTGGCTTGAACTTCTCTGGATTTTAAAATACATTCCAGCTATGTAAAAAGAAAGTTAGTGCTGTCTAACTGGAGGATGAAAAGTAAAGCATCAAACTATTCATCTGACTCAGAGTGGATTTCCGGGTAAGCTTCAATTTGAGATGAATAGTGGAGTTGTAAGAAAAAGAAACTCGTCAAAGTGCCAACAAAGTGGCTCAAACTGAAAATGTACCACTACAGACATATTATCAAGTTGTTATGTTGAATGTGTTAACCAAAATTTGCCTATTAACACATCCAGCAGACATGAAGCAACATTAGCCTTTATATTGAATAAGAAAAACAATAAGCTGAACAATGCTCCAGTGATAATTCTCAATGGGTTTGTCACTTTGAGTGCCCCCTTTCACATTATATGTACTAAAATATTGATGAGAGATGCGTTAAATTGTAGCCTATAATACAGAACTGTCTGTATGGGCGTGGCCAAGGAACAGCAGCTGTACTGTTCTGATTCAGGGAGCAAATATGATAACATTGCTGCTTGGATAGTTGGCATGTATCAGCACAGTGAATGCCGCACCTTGATGAGTTGATGTGGGTCAAGACACCACCATCCTGTGGGTTCGTCACTACAAGTAACCACTTTTATATTACACACATTCATTTGATCAATTGCGAAAAACATTGATTAGTGAAGCTTTAACGACTAGTGTGATATGGATCAAGTCTTTATAGTTTTTACTTGAATCAACACATAATTGGTGGTTGTTACTTGCCTCCGAAGTGAAAAAGCTCCAATACAGGAAAGCCCCAGAGATGGTATTCTGAGCTCAGCGAGTCTGGATGTGCAATTCGTACTATGGTTCACAGCATCTCCATGGGTGCCAGGCAGTACATTTGTATTCATCACAGTACAACAAATGCAGTAATGGTTGTGGGAATTTCATAACAGCGGTGCTGCATTTAAATCCAGTAAATGTGAATAATGTGGCTCACTATTGTGTTTATTAGAAGAGAGATAAATAACCGGCATCTTTAACATCTCATCATGACCCATGTTCAACATAAAATATAAATGCTTGCTTGAATGCTTTAATAAATATTATAAACACACAGTGATATTTTGGAACACATTTATGGACACACACACACACACACACACAACCCTGTACTTCTATACTTGTAAGGACCTGCGTTGATATAATGCATTCCCTAGCCCCTTGCCCTAACCTAACCATCACAAGTAAATGCCTAACTCATATCTAAACCTATTTCTAACCTGAACCTCGAAACCATGTCTAAACCCTCAAACAGCCCTTTGAAGGTCTGTGCCAAAATGTCCTCACTTTCAAAAAAATGTCCTCACTCCCAAGGTCTAAAATTCAAATTGGTTCTCACAAAGATAGTTGTAGAAGTAAACACACACACACAGCAGAAATTCTATTAGCACACCAAAATACAATGATTATACTTGAATCAACCAATAAACAAATACCTATTACAAAGCAAACAAAATGAATGAAATGAGCTCTGAGTATTTCCAAACGATTAACCTTCCCATCACACAGGTTGTGTGATATTACCATACAAGCTTGTCATTTTGCCACCATTTAGAACAATGGCAAAACATAAGCTTATTAGATGATCAGGGGTGGATTCACATGGGCATTGACAGGCTGTCAGAAAGAGGAGGTGCGCAGAAACATATGGCTCTGTTTACACAAATCACTTCAGCAGCTTTGTGTCATTATGTCACCAGTATCATGACGCTTTGAAGGTTATCTTGGGCAAAACAGATTTAGACTGAAAATGTAGCTCACACCTCATGCCTGAACTCTATTTGTCTATCCTCCAGCAGGTGTTACAGTGTTAGCAGGTTAAATAAAATGCAAGTCAAGTCAGTTCATCATGACTGAAAAAAACCCCACACACATACAGTACACACAGAGGTTGCACTCCCTGTCCCATTCATCGGATATCTTCACTTCATCCTGGCTTCCACCCCTGGCAGCAGCACCCTGGGTTATTTTAGACAAATCAATGTAAGCCTCCTAGCTTTCAAACATACACAGTCATGAATATTCTCGTCAGGTCTGGACCAGTGGCCGGTCAGGACCTTGCTCGGAGGACACCCAGGGGGCCACAGAGGAGCCAATCAAGCCATAGCACGAGGGTCACTGGTGATTATGATGCAGGGCATATTTTTCATTGCCATCAGCTGAGGCGAGACAGCATGACGTGAGCCACAAGTTCATTCCTTACTCCTTCTCGCTCTTCACGACTTCAAGTCTGCTGCATTTGGAAAGGAATATTTCACCATGTAGAGGAGTGTAGCAAAGCTTACATTAATTGAAACAGGTCACGCTGGAAAATGGAGACGTTTTTGCTGCACAAGTGATTTTGAACCACACCATTTAACTCTATTAGACCTAAAGTGCAGTGAGGATAACTGAAATTATATGATTCATTTTTTTAATTTTTCAGGAACAAGATGGGAATTGAACAGCAAGTCAGGCACTCTAATTTAAGAAAGAGTTCTCAAATAGGCTTATTTGCTTTCTTTCTGAGATTTAGATAAGAAGACTCACATACCACTCACATCTCTAAACCACAAATTGTTATTTTTACACTTAGTTTTTTGTACAAATGATGCAAACAGGATGTAACAATGTTTTTTGTTACCTGCGGACAGAACCATGCTAACTGTTTCTCCCTGCTTCTGGTCTTTATACTAAGCTAAACTAACCTCCAGGCTGTAGCGCCGTAATTTCCACATGGAAAAAAAGCAAATAAGTGTGGGACGGGGACTGAGGCTCATGACGTAGAAGTTGTCCATTAATTGCGGGGATGGCGGCTCGTTCCCCAGCTTCTCCTGTTCACATGTCGAAGTGTCTTTGAGCAAGACACTGAACCCCAAATAACTCCCGATGCTTATCCAGTGCCGTGCAGGAATAAGCAAATATGCAAAGTGCTCTAGATTAAATGCACTATATAAATGCAGTCCATTTACCAAATACATTTCCCAAAATGTTGAACTTTTCCTTTAAAACCATCTAACTCGTACCTTAGTCAGTCAGCCAGTCAGTCGGAATCACTCTCTGATTCACCTCAATCACATACTGATTTTTAAACTCAATCTTGGGATCGAATGTCTCAGAGAGCAGAGAAAGATTTCCTCCCTCTCTCTAAATGTATTTTAGTAAATCCATTTATTGTTTGTCTCCACCTCTCTTGCCCATTTGCAAGCACAAACTGGCTCATTTATCATCAGTGAATGAATTTGCAACCAGGCTCCAGATGTCCTCTGCCTTCTTGTGTCTACTGTGTCTCCCTGGATCTGTCTTGTCTTGTCTCCCTCCTGTCTCTCTCGAACCCTCTCAGTATGCTGATGGAGCTGCTCTGATATGCAAGGCATTAGACAGACACAGATGAGACATGAGAGAGGGAAGAAAGGAGAAGAGGGAATGGTGACGGTGAGAGTAAGTAAAGAGGACAGAGATAAAGTATAAATGTGTTTGTAGTAAAGCACCAGAGAGAGTAGAGTCAGAAAGAGGAAAAGGAAGAGAAGAAAAGAAAGTTTTACATAAGTAAGTGAAAAAGTAAGTGCATGTGCACCCATGTGTGTATGAAATAATTCCCTCTCCATCGTTATCACTCAAAGAGCCAGTTAGACTCGACCCAGCCTTTTATCAACACAAGGCAGTACTGCACCGTCCTTTTGAAGATGTGATGAACGTACAGATGCAAAGCCAAACAGCCTCACGCTAACGGACACTTTGCCCACTCTTTTTCTCAACAGGAATCAACAAGTGCTTTTGCAGTTTCATGACATACATCTCAGCCACTGAAGCCCTCTCTTATTGAAGGTAATCCTTAGAAATAAGCATGTACTTCATACATACAGTGATGTAACAAGGGTACCAGTCAGCTTCAGATATTTTTTGGAATTTAAAAATGAATTGATCAATTTATGGCCACTAGGGAGAGGAAAATCACAAAAACAAGCTGACAGGCACTTGAATTATCCATTTTAGGGTGCTTATCCAGGTCTGTATGGTGATGGCAGCAGGCTAAGCAAGATAGCCCAGACCTCCTTTTCCCCATGCATGTCCTCCTGGGGGGTTCCTAAGGTGTTTCCAGGCTATATGGGATATGTAATCCCTCCAGCATGTTTTGGGTCTGCCCCAAGGTCTCCTCCCAGATGGATGCACCTGGAAAACCTCTAGAGGAAGGTGTCCAGGAGACATCCTTATCACATGGGGTGAACTTCTCCGAGCTCCTTCTCGATGTCTGAGCTCCTAACCCTATCGCTACTGTTAGAAAAATATTCTACTCGAGACCAGGTTGAAAATCATTACTCAGGTTACTTTATTCTTGCGCAAGAAGGAGCAGAGTTATATCACATACAGAGATGTTCAACAACTCACACAAC
>JAVQJF010036930.1:0-36900 GCA_036023855.1 Gadopsis marmoratus
ACATTTTAAATTTTTTGGTGTTGGTTTCTGGTTTTGGTTTGTCTCGTTGTGTTGAGGATCGGTGAGGAGAGGAGAGGCGAGGAGAGGAGAGGGCGAGACAGAAAAGATTAGGGGACGAGAGACAGAAAGATAAGAGTTGATTATTTCCCAAGCAGCCTCGCGCACTGCTAATCTGAGGACGGATGGGGCTTAGTTAGTCATTAATATCTCTGCTGACGCCTCCCAGTGTGTAGTGACCCCGCACATTCACAGGTCAAACTATCGGCCAACAACCAGCCCAGAATAGCATCGCTATCCTTACAAATTAACCAGGGAGTTCCTATTATATGAGCAATAATGTTTCAGTGTTCTGCAAACATGTCTGACCTGGAATCTTCTGCAGCACAGTGGGCGTCAATTTTAATTTTCTTTGGGTTTTTTTTTTTTTGCTCGCAGGCATTGCTTGAATATGAATCATAGAAAGTGAATGAGTTCGAGACAGAGCACAGCAAAGCAAGCACTGCAGGAGCTCTGCCTGTCTCCACTGTAAATTGGGTTTCCTTTCCTCTTTTCCTCTCTCGCGATTTATTTTTTTTTCCCCCTCATCCTCTTCCACTCTCTGTCATTTCAATTCAGGTCATTTCTCATATCCATGCACAGCCTCGCAAGAGGAGGCAGGCAGGTTTCTTTTGCCAAAAGCAGCCTCTCGTTAATACGCATTTTATGTTTCACAAAATGTGCTGGACATAAATTGATAAAGCTCTCGGCATCTAATGTTGTGGGGTTGGGTTGCTGCAAAAATCATGAAGACTTGTGGTTTCTGCACGGTTCATGAGAATGCTACTCATTTCGGGTTGCAGTATGACCTACACACCCATCTTGAATATTAACGGCCCCTTTACATATCAGAAATATTGACAGGCAGAATCAATACAGCCTGAAAAATTTATGAACAGTGACTGGTTAGAAGGATGGAGATGCAGTGCCGTCGTATCAGGTGCAGAATGACAGAATTCAATTAGAACCAACGTGTTTCTCAAGTTGGGAGATGATCATTAAAGGTCAAATGCTGTTAGGATTTCTTCGATCCTGAAGGAACTGAGCACCGCTGGGTAATGATTTTCTTACTGCAGGTATTGATATTCAGGACTAGTTCATGAAGAGAGAGACTACTCAGTTTGAAGGTCTTCAAGGATCACACTGTGCAGATTTTAGCCTGAAGTGCAGCCAGTGATCTTTTCAACTTTGGCAAAAAATAAAAAAACAAGACAAGCATATCTTAACACTGCATATATATATATATATATATATATATATATATATATATAGTATTAATGTACAGGACTGATGTGTGTTTTCTGTATGCAAAGGCATAGAAAACAACTTAACAGGGCAAAGCTGTCCATACTAATCCAGTCGATAGGTCAGTGTTGTTCCTAGCCCACACTGTTCTGTTACACTTTCTATAAGCTCACAATAGGCTAACTTTCTCTCTCACCCTTTCCTTTACACACCTGCCTTGTACATACACTAAAATAACTTGCAGGTATAAGCTTTAGTGGCTGAAAGCATCAAGCTGACCTCAATCCCTTCCCACTGTGGGTCACCATCTTGCCCAGCATAGCATCCTTCTGACTGTCATATGAAGCACCAATCTGGCATATTCTTAGCCCTGCAGCTAGCTGGTTCCCACGGCCTGTGGCGATTAGCCCTGCCATTCATACCCGACCAAAGCTACTCTCTCAGCCGCACTCCTCAAGGATGCGACTGGTCAGATTCTCTGGACAGCAAATCTGCCTTCGCTAAGTGGCTGATTAGCACGGTGCTGTGTGTGTGTTTGTGCATGAGTGAGTGTGTGTCCCTATGCGTGTGTAGGATTCATGTACAACCTAATCAAAATCTAGAGTCAGTGGCCACCCAGCACGCACACAAGGAGTACACCAAACTCTCATCAGCGTCACACTTTAACCCCTGCACCTTCACAGCGACCGAGGTGTTCCTCTCTGCCTCTTCAGCAAACACTGCAGCTTCTGCCGCCCACAGACGCGGCACTTAAAATTCGGACAGCTGAACCTTCCTCTCTCTCCTCCTTGATGCTTTATAGCAGCCACGGCTGAGTCAGAGCAGTTGTCAACAATCTTTTACCGTGGAAATTAATTAAGACCAAATCTAGACTAGAGTCCTTCAAAACATACCGTGCAGAATGACAAAGGCTGGCAAAGAGGCACGAGGCGAGAACTGGAACGTGGAAGTATGTGAGTTTACACAGAGACGCAAAGACTTAGAGTAAGACAGAAAAAGACAGAGAGGGATGTAGATGGAGGGAGAGGAGAGAACAAAACCTATGTTTTTTCACCAAAGCTTTTAGCATTATTAAGCTCATTCAAAGGTCCCGATTATCAATAGATAATGAAAAACACAGAAAGAGGGACCTTGAACATCTGTGTTGAAACCAATTAACTTTATGTTATCAGAATACAGGCAGACTTGGCAATGTTGAAGGTTGGGGGCCCAATCGTGGAAAGCGCATTTACTCAAGTACAATTTTGATGTACGTGTACTTAACTTGAGTATATTGTACTTTTTACCCCTCTACATTTTACTGACAGCTGAAGTTCTTACATTGAAAACCATATGATATCAAACGAAATTCATTGTTAAAGACAAAAGTGGTAGGTAAGTTTTTTGGTTTGTGATCCTTCACAACCTGGAGCCCCTTGTCAAGTTTCAGATGTCTATGAGTTGTTAAAGAGAGATTCCCCCACTAAACTGTCTCAGATGGTTTCACTTAAATAACCTTTCGAGTATCCAATATTTTACCAAAACAAAGTAAAAATTGGAGAAATGTCTGAAAAATCCATACAAATCTTAGCAAAACACTGCTTTTTATACTCCTATTCCATTATTCATCTCATGGTTCTTCAGAACCACTGCACGAAACTACCTAACTACTCTAATGTGAGCGACACCTCGACCAGCTACAAAACAGTAAAATGCTACTTACACATTGCTGCATCAGTATTAACAATCTAATAATATCACAGGAGGTGTTTTTCTGCAGAACAAGTATTTTTAGTGTTCATACTTCAAGAACATTTTGCTGATGATACTTGATGAACACACAGATGATTGTGGGGCTTGAGAAAGAATCACTTGGCTTGGGGCCTGAAATGTTCCGTAGTTCCGTTAGTTTTTTTAGCTGGTTTCACAGAAAAGCCTTGCTCCATAACGAAACAAGTTTACACAACAACCATATAGTGATAAGGCTTAAACTGTGGGAGGACGTGACATAACGAGCCTGCAGCGATTGCCTAGTAACAGATCCAAGCACGCACAAACACACACACGCAGGTCTCAGCGGCAACAGTGGCCTATGTAAAGGTCATGGCTCATCTCTTGATTGATTATGAGATATTAGCTTTGATATTACCACGCCAGTGCTTAATCAGCGTGCCATTCATTGAGTCACAGCAGGATACTGAAGAAGTGTGCTGAACAAACCAACTGAAGCCATTCCTGTGAAGTACACGAGCAAATATGCTGTGAGAAAGCTGAAATCCTATAAAAGTTAAAATGTCCCTCAGGGGTGGAAGTGTTCCCTACACCTGAGTGCACAAGAAGTTTCATAAACACACTGGCATTTTCACACCCAACCAGCTCTCCTTCACTAAAAGGGCATTGTGCAACACGCCAGGAGGACACAGGAGGAACGGGCAAACACTCAAAATCTCCTACAGAGACACAGGAGGGACAAAACACTGCTATGTCCGCACTGCAAAACAAAACAGTCACGTAAAAGTGGCCCGTGAAGGTCGGTATATTTACTGGAAATATGTAAGGTTCGTGACAAAAATCAGATGGACTGAATAGATGTTATCGCCGATATCCTCCAATTTCCTGGCTGTGAGCTCTGGGCATTTTGGCATGACTTTGCACACAAACACAGATGTTCCCAGGCGCCATAGAAATATGACGGATGCGTCAGTCTATCACATAATCCAATTTCAGTGAATCTTCAATTATTAAGTTTCACTCTGTTTCTCAATATGACATCACTTGAAACTGAACCCGACTTTTCTCAGCTCCAAACACGCCAAACGCCAGATCTGACACCACACTGTATTGATTACCAATCTATCATCAATCTATTCCACGCAATCCTATTATGTGCACCCTCCACCCTCGTAAAGACCAAGGTACTATGTCACATAAAAAATGGATGGCCGTGCACTTGGAAATGCTATTCTCCCCTTCGGCTAAGATGTTCCAGTTCTTCAGCTCAGGCTGTCATGAAAAAGACGGATGTTCCTGCGAGGAGTCCCAGAGGTCAGGTATGTTCCACCGTTTCAGCTCAACCTTGGCAGGTACATTAGTAAATTTTATTCCCCTCTGCCCTGCTGTGTATGTCTTTTAGTTGTGTGGCTGTGTGCAGCATCCAGTAAAAGCCAAGAAGCCGTTGTTGTTGTTCCGGCTGTATTTCACATGTGTCGGAGGGAGAAAGAGGCAGACACGTGCGGAGAAAGAGAGAGCAGAGATTCATTTAACTTGACATGTATGAAATACAGGTTCACGTCTCCCATGGAAGGTTTATAAATTGGAGCTCCGGCGAGATTGCGTGTCAAAAGTGTTTGGTCGTGCAAGATTTGTGTCAGAAAGAAAGAAGAAAGAACTTTATTCTTTTGAGGTGTTCAGTGGGCTGTTGTAACAAGGAATCTGAATGTCAAAGAACGTCATCGGCAGACATTGAGACATCATCAAAATTCAGATTTGAAGCCGAGAAGGCAAAGGGAGAGGAGGTCGGATGAGAGGTGAAAGACCGAGAGAGGGGGAAAGTGGAGAGTGAGATTGCCAACAACACCTACAGTGAAGGAGAAAATGACCAAAGAAAAAAAAAATAGGAAGACAGGCAGGAGGTGGAGGAGTACACTCTGAGTGAGTACTTCAGGCCATGAGCTGACAGGTGCCAGAAACATGTCACAAGATGATTTATTTCATAAGAATAGGCAATATCACTAGCCATGACCTATTTTTAAACCCAAGAAAATAATCTCAAGGAACAGTTATATGAAAGCTTAAAACATAATTTTATCTCATCAGTTACATTTTCCCCATCCACTCTGTAAAATCTTTATTATATTTAACTATTGTGACTTTTTGCATAGCAACACTTTTAGACGCCCTTCGCAGCTGAGCTGGACGTGACGGCAAATGACAACACAAACACATCCAGCACAGTCTGTCTGCTGGGCTACAGTTTCATCCTGCTCGCAGGTGTGTGTGTTTGTTTGCATGCATGTTTCCATAAATGTAAATGCATCTATCTCCCATTCATGTGAGGAAATGAAATAAAGGTGCCCTCTTGGAGTGTTAGGAAAGAGTTGGAAAAAAGTTAAACATGAAGGTGTATTTACAGTATATATCCACGTGTGCCATATCAACAGTCACCCTTCACCCACACATATACACTTCACATTTACGTCCAGGTTTCTCAGTGCTTCATTGGAAATTGCTTCCACCCACATCAACTGTATTTCTCTCTCTCTCTCTCTCTCTTTCACACACACACACACACACACACACACACACACACATACGGATATTCCCAGACACTTTGTGATGCTAATGCTGGATGGAGGTTGTCATGGGAACACATCTTTGACAGTTTTCTGGGCTCACTTGCAGCAAGAACACAGAAACTGCAGAAGTGCAGGTGTTAGAAGGACAGACAGGCAGCAGCTGAGTGACGGCTGATAGGCTTTATTTGGACCGTTGACAAGTGATCAGAGTCAGTGACCGTGGAAAGAGTACTAGAATATTGTACTCAAGTAAAAGTACTATTACTTTAAGGACATTTTACTGAAGTAAAAGTAAAGGTAGGCTACTTGTGTAAAAATGTAGCCCTACTTAGATATACGCAGCAGAAAGGCCTCAATCACCTCATGGAAGGCAGAGTTTACTCAGTGAACGCTGAAGTCACCTGGGGAATCCACCACGAGCATTTTAGCATTTAGCATGTTAGCCAGATCCAGCATGTTGGATTAAGTGGGGGGGGGGGGACCTGGATGATTCATGGGGTCCCAGATTCATAGGGGCCCCTAAATGTTCAGAACATAATTTGTTTATAATTAAAAAAAATGTCAAACAAAATTAAATATGTGATGAAAATGTCAACACATAGTCAGAGCAGGCATCTTTAGCCAACCATCCCAATATGAATTCCCAAAATCCAAATATCAGTACTAGCTACTTGCATTAGCCAACGCAACAATTAGGTTGTTGTAGCATCCCTGTTTCCAGTCTTTATGCTAAGCTAAGCTAGCCAGCTGCTGACTCCAGCTACATATTTACCCTACAGACATGAGAGTGGCAGCAATCTTCTCATCTGTCTTCATCTCGGGAAAACAGCCAGTAAGTGCATTTCGCAACATGTCAAACTATTCAAAAAATCTCAACCCAACTCAAACCCTTGTAAGTGTATTTTTATCATTTAAAACTGAAAACCTACTGTATCTAGGTTGATTTAACTCTCAGAGTTCCTGTCTAACAGTGTGTGCCTACAGTATAATCTACATTTACATTCAGGCTCGACTTTGCTTTGAAAATGACTAATTGTCCCAGCACCAAAGACATGTGGTGTGCTCCTACAGTAAATGAATTGCAGACTCTCTACTCCCATCTGTCGGGTTGTGTATCTCTTCGTCCGTCTGCCTGTCATAGATTTATGACTGTGTCTCACCACAAGGCTGCCACTGCACCCAAAGATGCTCAGTAATCACATCATGTTGCACGACAGCAAAACGTTTACTTACGCACGTGTGAGGTGTTAATGTAGGTGTGTGTGTGTGTGTGTGTCCGAGCAACGTTAATATGCATTTCCATCCACATCCAAGTATACCTTCATTTCCAATCCCATGTGTTATTTATGGAAACCAGTAGTAGTTATAATGGAGCTACTTTTTGACAAGTTATTTTTCTCACTTCGTCATCTTTTTACAGTGTCATATGTTGAATTGCTTTTTCAATGAAATATGACCCTGCCTTTTTCTTTTTCTTCTTTAAAACATGTAGTCAGCATTGTTCTGCATTTCAGGCAGTTTTTATCAAAATACATTATAATGTCACTCTTACTATACTATACTTATTGCAACACTATAGAGGATACACTGAAGTGTGGGTTTCTCTTCACTATGTGTATCCTCTCGCTTTCTTTTCCATTTGGTCCCGAGGCTTCCGAAACACAAACTGTATAATCAGGTTTTCTCAGCCACCGCAGAGTTCATGCAGACTAGCAGATGTAGCTCTAGAGAAGAGTCCCGGCCTATACAGCACTCAGGTAAAGACAAATCATAATATACAGGAGGAGGAGGGTGGCAGAAATATAAATAAGTTAAAAGGGAGGTAGTGGGAAACCACAGTATATCACTGTTTGTGGCAGCTGTGAGTGGCTGAAGGAGGGTGGATACAGAGATATGTGTGGGTATAATACAATGTGCTTTACCACAAACTAACTGTTTGATTACATCACGAGGTGATGTCTCACCATCACCACCATGTATTAGCAAATGTGCTATTGCTGGCACTAATCAGGCTGCTTGCAAACTACTAAACAAACATTCACATGAATAATATCTTGCAGGGCCCATGAACACCATGGCCCCACTTTAGGCCCATTACACAAAACAGGACCAGTTGCCAGGCAACCAGCGGAGATTCCAGGAGGTTACTGGTCCCGTCCAAGAAAATGTCAGCTACATGACCCTCCATAAAATGGCAAATTGCTCCAGCCCCCCCCCACAACCCTCTGTGGATAAGCGGTATAGATAATGGATGGACACTTTGGTTTTGGTAAGGATTAAACAAACAAGACATAAAATGTGCTAGTAGGCAGATTTGGTAAGAACCAGGCTAGCTGTTTCCCACTGTTCCCAGTCTGTATGCTAAGCTAAATTAGCCGGCTGCTGTACTTAGCATGCAGACAGTCGACAATGTCACAATGGGAACTCTAAAAGGCATTACGAAGACCCCTGGAAACTAATTTCACAATCACAATACAAAACCCACAAACTTTATATTGCGAAAACATATAGTATAAAATATCACGCGCCCTTCTCTTCACAATTTACAAGCGCCCAGTCAGCGTTTTTTACGCAGTCCAGTTACCTTCACATCATAGTAACGACTAACCCTGCAGTATCAGTCCGCAGGTTTGCTTATCTCTCTGTGGTCTGGCAAGGACACAGTCAAATGGAGTGAATGAACAAATGTGCATTTTAATGAGCCATCCCATAACTGTAACTCATGAAGTAGATCTTGTGGAAGAATGTAGACCGTCTATCGCATTTCATCATACACGTGGGCCATATTGAGCCCTTGTCAATGGTGAAATTGTAAAGGCTTAGCAGTTGATTATGTTCAGTGAACAGCATGTTTAACCTGTTTGCTGTTGACCTATCGATTGGAGCCGTAGAAATGTGTGTGTCTGCATTCATATGTTGTTGATAACAAACAGAGAATTGTAGGTACTCAGTTGAGGAAATGTGTAAATAATCTCTCTCTCAGGCACAGAATTAGGCGCATAAGGCCAACTGAAACGTCTGCACACCATCACTTGTGCGGAAAAAACTAGTTAACGCATTGGCATTGGCATTACAGGAAGCAACGTAGACAGAGGGAAGCTTTCTGGATTCATTTTATTGCATACTTTTACACCTAATGTTTTAAATGTGGATTTATACACGACATGTTTTTACAAAGATTTACGGGGGTAACTTTGTGACTGTACATTTCTTTGCTGTAGATTGTCTAGGGGCATTTCCCTGTTGGTTGTTAAGCCTAAAGTAGGCCCATCTTGTTGACCAGCAGTCTAATGCCTAAGTATTGCCGCCACCTGCATGTGGTCTGGTGTCTAACAACACAGAAGTGCTCAGTCCAAAAGGTCCGTGCATTAAAACATATTTTCTGCATAAGTCACGGTGTGCTGCAGTTTCAGTTTGCTGGCCACACTGACTCATCTGAGACTGACATCCGCTGCCAACACCATCATATTAAAGTGCAAATCAACAAGAAGATGTATGTGTTCATTTGCACATAGAGGCGGAGAAGTGTGATCTGATCATAAGTGGCCACTCGAGACGCATTCTAAAGCCAGGTGTGAACTGACATGCTTAGAGCTGTCCACTTTTGGTCGGATCAGCCAAGATGCATGTTAATGCCAGTTGTAAACAGGGCCCTAGACTAATCAGTATTAATCAGCTATGCATGACATCAAAACAGACCTCTCCATCAGTAAGCTGGCCAGGGCACTTACACCATATTCGCATACACGCACACACATTTCATACACTGCAAGACAACAAGGAAAGCATGAATGTACATTGATCACACAGACACACACACACACTCTACACACAGAAAGATGTCAGCTGCTTTTGATGGGAGGAAGCGTCAATATTTCCCTGGCTCTCTCTCCAGGGGTCTTCAGATGAGCGTGACATGGGAGGGCCCCTGGGAAAGGTCAGCACAGCTCAGAGACCCCGTGGGGCCACATTAGATACAACACTGAGGGATCAAAAGCTAGGATGTAGCCCACCAGTGAGACCTCGCAGTGGGACATCAAGGAGAACTGATCCTGGAGAGGTGGAGGAGACGAGGAGAGTCGACAGGGAGACGAGAAAAAAGGGAGGGTGTGGCAGAAGAGCGTGAAAGAGAAGGGGAGGAGATGGGTGTGCGAGGGAGGAAGTAGCAGCCTTGCACTTGTAGGCACATTGTGAGTCACCTATAAGTCAGCAGCTTCCTTATTCTGGCCTAGTTTAATACGCAACAACCTTCACATACCTCCTCTGCAAGCAAATTGTGTTTGAAATACAGTAAAGTAAAAGTAAAATCACACCCCGTGATTGCTATTTCCATTTCACAGCAAAGTCCCTGGCTTTAATGTGTGATGATGTTTCTGTGACCATTACTTGGAGTTGATAAGTGCAGATTAGATGATCGTGTGTCCACTAACGGGACTGGTGCTGCTTCGGTGAGGGATGTTATAACTACCGTTAAGTGTGAAATGAACTCTGAAAGGTGTCGCCTAAAGTGTCACACTATGTTATCCAAAGCTCAGACACGTGCTTGTGGCTAACAAAGCTACACCAACACTAAAACAAGATGCTGACCGCTGAAGATGATACATTTTCAGGATTTTCAGCTAGGCTAGCTGTATTTGTGCTACAAACATGTGCGTGTTATTGATCTTCTCATCTAACTTAGCAAGAAGACAAATAAGCGTGTCTCCAAACATGTTCAACGATTCCTTTGAATAGCTAATTAAAATTAATTTAGTCAATAACTTATGTTGCATCTCAATCCGTCCAGTAGTTTAGTTTAGTTTGGAACAAAGTGGTGGACTGACTCACCAGCATTGCTCTCGTTAGAGCCATATGTGCTTAGGATGGCTAAAAAATACATAGCAGCACAAAGTCTAGTGGAAGGAAGGTACCAAATGAACCAAATCCTTAACAGGACCAGAGTACAAATCCCATGCACAAGCAAATCAGTCTGGTTGCTTTCCATTTTGTTTAGGCAAATACTCCTGGGTTGGACTCAAAATAAAACAAATGTGGTGGATAATATTACCCACCCTCCTCGCTGCCCGTGGCCTTGCCGCCTGTCATGCCACGCACACACATACTGCAGATGCTTAATTATTAAACACACAATGTCTATGCACTCACACACACACACGTGCACATCATTCCTCATCGAAATCATAATAATTCATAGCACACTGTCGATGCAACGACTGCCTTTCACCTCCCCCCTCATATGCTTCTCTTCTTCTTCTGCATCTGTGGTCGCATCCACTAAGTGAAAAAAACCACTTTTCTAACATTTAGAGTCTATCTTCAGCACATACAGAAAGAGAAAGAGGGCACCAGGATGGAAATAAGATTCAGGCTTCTGGTTAAACTGCACATTTGTTTACTTCACAAGCTCTATTTAAATATAGGAAAGGAGAAGGACAGCGAGAGAGGAAGACGACGATGATCTGACTGGTTTGCGCCCATATATAACCTCTGCCTCACTGCTAGCCAGCATGTGGTGTCACACTAAACCGTGTCCCCTCAGCACTGTAGTCATTTGCTATAGATAGCCATACACACACACCACAACCAGCAGCCCTTTTTGTCTGTCTCCTTTTTTGTTTTTTTTAGCTAAAGAGATTGCAGCTGACATGGGGCCTCACCTGCAGGCGTGTGTTGTGTTTATGGTGTTCACAGCGTGCTCTACGAATGCTGTGCGGCTTTGCTGTAATGTCTCCGAAAACGCTTAGCCGAGCCCATCACAGTGAAATACTGCGCATCTCCACGGGAGGCCAAAGGCACTCACACCAAGAGCCAGGGAGGCTTTTAAATCTCATGCGGCCATAGGTGCACACACACACACACACACACACACACACACACACACACACACACACACGGAGTGAAGTGTACAGGGGCAGACAGAGGCACATACTGTGTGTTATTACGTTGTGACAGTAAGCGAACACATACGGGCCGCTCTTCTGTTCTCTTCTAAAAGAAAAGACATCCACCCTACTGTACTAACAGTTTGGGACATTGTGGCTCAGTTTTAGAGTTAGCAGCCATTTTAAGGCACATTCATCAGAAGGGTTCATTTCTTCCAAGACTGAACTCCCTTTCTGCTCATTGTCTCGCTACATATTAAATATTTGCATTTGCTGACATAATGTCCTGGATTAAAAAGCTTTTGCTCTGCTGGTGGAACAGTACAGTGACTGTGTGGCGCTGAACCTGCTGTATCCACAACTAACAGCAGAGGGCTGCCTGTGAATGTACGCACGGGAGAAAAGGCCTCTGCTGGGGTCAAATAGAGTGTGAGGGCTTCGGGTTTATGTGTGGGATTGACTACATACACCTCAACAAGCAACCGATCTGTATTTATCAGTAGCATTGGGTGGTTGTCTCATTTTGGTGAGCTGGGCACATTTTCCCACTTCAGGTCTTCGCTCATCCTGTGAAATGTTGGAGGAACAGGTCGGTCCGGTTGGTTTTTCTACCGGGGGGAAATTCTCTGACAGAGAGCAGGTGACCGATTTTGCATTTCTGGCAGCGGCATCAGGCTCTGTTTGGGGTTTTATGAACGGAAGAAGATCCTGTAGTTAAAACGACACGAGAGTCATGATGGCTTAACAGTCAAAACAAGTGCAGTAGTGCCAGTCGTATGCAAAATCCAGGCAAATTTCATGGCCCTGACAATAGTGGAGGAATCCCAAAGCATTGAGTGCTGATGATCAAAGACCACAGACTGTGTCCCTCCACAGGCCTGCAGAGAGAATCGAGCTTTGGAAATGGATAATTAAGGGGAAGGATATATAAAAGCTACTCCCACATGCACAAAACTGTGCTGATGCAAACACACACACACACCTCTTCTTGTTTACCAAAGACTTTTTTAGCTGCACTACTCACAGGGTGTCCTGATAGTATGTAGCAGATGCATCTCTTCCCCTCGTGTCATCTGGTAAGACTCTCTTTCTGTTGACTCTCTCTGTACCCCCACTTCCCTGTTTTTCTTCTTCCCTGTTTGACTTCTTGGATTTCTCACCTTCCTTCTTTGCTTTCCTCTGGCCCTCTTCACCACTAGCCGAGGATGACTCTAACTTTGAAGTGCCTCCCGAACACCCCCACCAAACCGTAAAGAATTGCGACTCTGACGCCTATGAACTGCACTTAGTAAAAGCTTTCATAAGGATCCATTTCATGAGCATATGCCATTTTATGAAGCTAATACACAGGAGGAAAAAAAAGCTAGTTACAAAAGCAGTCCTTGTCCTCTTCCTTTCTTTCTACTGAAAATGTTGTCCTCGTCTTCCCTTCTCTGGGCTTCATATCAGCATAGCAAGCACGGGTGAAGCCTTTCGAAACAGCCCCCAAAGATCAACACCAGCACATTTCATCAAACTATGAAAGAACACCCTGTGATCATCAATAATTAACAGAGAACAAAGCACCTCAAAAGATTTGACCTTGGGATTGACTTCCATGAAGCTGACAAGGACAGAGAGACACAGAGAAAGCAGCTGGGGCTGTTGTGTAACAGCTGAACCCTTATTGAGTTAATTCTACCGTCTTCTAGGTCCCAGTCAAGCTCCATACGAAACAATGAGCATGGCACAGAAACCCTAACTCTCCCGTTTACTCTGTCTATCCCTGCTACATGAAGGTAAATCACTGATCAGAGTCCGACTCGTGATTGTCTTCTAAACTGTGGATTTCTCTGCCAATGAATCTGAGGTGTAAAAGCAACTTTGAGTTTGTCTTTGTTGTTTTGCCTATTTTATGTATTAGTTATGAGGCTGTCGTGAGCCTGTAGTCCTTGCCAGTTTCACCGAAAACCTCCCAGATGTCACGAATTAGCAACTGAATTCTGATAAAAATGCATTTTGTAACAATTTGTTTTGGACGCACCTGAATTCTACAAGGGCATACTGTGTAATCCATCATAAATCTTGAATGCAGCTTTTCACATCAAATAAATCTTCATTTTCAAAATAGCCCTGGTTATTCTGAAAAGGAAAATGTGCAATACATCCATATTTAAAACTAATGCCGGACGCTGATAAACAGAAGCAGAACAAAAATCACGTTTTCTGCCTTCTTTTCTCTGAGTTTGATTTTATATTTTAACTGTCTTTTTTAAATTTGCAAAGCTTTGAGCTGCATTTTGAGTATGAAAGGTGCTTTAAAAATAAAGTATATCATTTTTATTATTATTATTATACACTTTAACCCATTGGCCTTGCACAGATTTCTCTCTGTGCTAGGGCATTATTCAGTTTATTCAGAGCAGTTAAGACAGCATTTAGCATTTGTGTCGCCATTAAATCACCCAATTTCAAGCATACTTTGTATCGCGGGTGCGTGACAGTTTAACACACACAAATGCCTCCGTCATCATCATGACTAAACATTTCTCTATCTGATGTTGACGGTGCTTCTTGCTGCGGCTTTGACACAGGAAGTTGGGATCAGTTCTCCTTTTGCAGCATCTCGGCTGTAATGCAGCACAAGTCTGGGATGTTACAGCCTCAAGAATCCCCTGCCTGGGCTACAACACACTGTGTGACGTCACAAACCGCTTTGTATGTGTGTGCAGGCCTCGCTGTCGGCCCCCGCATGGCTTATGAGGAGGAGGCGGAGGAGGGACAGAGGGACAAAGAGAGAGATGGAGGTGGGCTTTATCCTGTGATGTAATTTCATGGAAACAGTTGTGTGGTGATGCTGCATCCTATAGAAGCACTGGACAGCACTGCCTCCTACTGGCCGAGGAAAAAGACCCCATGAACAAAGTGGATCTGACCAGGAAAGTGTTTCCTCATTCTTAAGCATCACCAGGCCTTTCTTTCTCTGAGCAAATGCAGACGTCCACACTGATACATTCCATACGGGAGCCCGAGGATATGGATCAACAGTTTTTTCATTATTATACTTATAATATCACACGCAGAGTTTGCAGGCTCTGTATGCAGGATGGCGGAATAAAGCAGAGATTAGCACACGACAGTCTCTGACATAAGGCATGGTGCCTTTTTGCATTAACAGATGAAAAAAAGATTTGAATATGACCGCTGTGGTACTGAGAGGACACTTTAGTCCATTTTGGAAGACAACCCTACATCGCCATCTGGTGGTAACATGGGTCAATTATTTTGAAGGAGTCAGAGTTGTTTTGTGCATTGTAGGCAGTAAAATGTCACTTACTGCTTAATAAGCTTCGATTTCTTCAATTCTAAAGTGGGGTATTTGTCATTTGACCTGGTTAATGAATGCAGTAAGTAGTGAGATGTTAGATTTTAAGTTTTTGAAACATTTCTGCAGGCAAGCACATGTAGAAGATGTAGTGAAGAAGCAGAGGGAAATGGTTGAGGGCTTGTGCACATGTCAGTGTTTGTTAATGTTCAACCTTTTCAATCATGATTACATGTCATCGGTGTACTGTAGGATTGTATTTGTTACTTAAAGGCCTCTCCTTCACTGGGACTCTGTGGGTGTTTTGCCAAACCAGAATCAGATTCTTGTTCAAATGTAGCTGAATTCGGATTCTGAATTATTCTCCCAAATGGAGCCCCGCCCACTTCAACACCAGCAAGAATAGCACAGGGGGAAAAAAAAGAAATACAAAATTCTCTTATGTGAAATAACCAAAACATAAAAACATTGTGTTGATGCAGGACCCCATTACTCACAGAAAGAGGCTGATTGAGAAAATGTGTTTTCCGGGCCGTCAACAAACTTTGTTACACCTTTCAGTGTGGAAAGAAATAGCATAAATAAATGTAATAAAAATGACACACACGATAGCAGAAACCTCTCCATGAAACTGAGTTTAATAGATTGTTAAAAATAAGGCTATGATGCTGTTTTAGCAAACATTGACCAGGAGGAACCATCGTCATGGCGTCCAGAGGAGCCCAGTACAACGGCTAAATGTGACCAGTCTCTGGGTTATTACAGATGGACATACGGTGAGCACACATACACTGCACATTTGCAAAATCAAACACACACACTGACAAATGTGTCTTGCGCTCAAACTCCTACATGTACACGCACGTACTGTACACACAGACACACAGATAGAAATCCGCCCCACCCAAAACGGTGGCAATAAACACAAATTTAGCTGAAAACATAGCAGTGTTCTCTTAAAAACAAAATGCATAGCTTAGTACATGGATGTGTTGTTCGAAAAACCACCAACTCATTGTTTGCACACTTTGATCTCCTGGTTTGCCAAAAATGTCCAACATAATTACATTAATGTCTTTTATTTATTCATTATTAACAATCACGCAAAATCATTGGACTATTTTGTTTTGCAATAGCCTGCCATTATACTTCGCTCATGTAGAAAGTTACATTCTGAACCAAGATAGGCTCGATAACAAAAGGAAATAAATACTGGCATGGCAAAAACACAATATAAATGTTTTAAATCAATCTTGGCCCAACTTATGAGATATAAAAACAAATTAAAACACCTGCTTGGTATCCTGCTATCGTGTTACAGTAATCACCAAAATACTCGGTACTTAATAAACATGTCTCACACATGAGTACAAAACACAACATGGTGCCCAAAATAACAACAAATAAAATAACGACAATATTTGCCTTCAAGGCCTTAAAATGTATTTGTAACAACAAAACAAGGAATGATGACGCAATCAGGAGAGACCCTCTCTAGTGCATGTCCGTTAGAAGGCAAACAAAAACGTTATTTTTAGTCAGCTTACCTTATTCAAAAACTTATTTCCCCAATAAGATGCCACCCTGAAAATACACATGTATACCCCTCAAATTATTAGAATCACAAGCTGTTTAAAGTTGGAAAAGATGGAAAACAATAAAATAGCCAGCCTTCTTCTTTCGTCCTTTGGTTACTATGGGTGACACCTCGCTGGATATATTTGTACATTTTGCTCCCTCCACGCAATTAGCACATAGTAGTGTTGTGTACTATGGGTGTTCTTCCAAACCTCAAGCGGCCAATTTGTAACATTTTAAAGTGCCAACGAGCTGAAGCAAACAGGAAGCACCACGCTGGTGGCACAGGCAGACTTTCCTCACACAACAGACGGGGGATTTGATTTAAAAATGCCAGAGCAGGCGCGCGCGCACACACGCACGCACACACACACGATGGATATCCCCATGCAGGCTAATGCTAACCTACAGTGCAGTAAGCCGGTTCTTCTATTAACAGGAAGCCTTTAAGTACCCAAACTGCTTAGACATTATTCATATCACAAAACATAAAACCTGCGGCGAATAGGGTTCGGTGCCATTCAGAATTAATGCAACCATCTAAAGCTGTGTTTCATCCTGCAGCTTTTGCTGAATGAAAGCACATTTAATTGACCACTTGTATGTGCAAGCTGCTTTTCTAATCATCAGACAACAAGGTGGAGTAATCAGCCTCAGAAACACATTCAATTAACCTCTGAAAAATCTGTATACATTTGGATTTATATTCCGACACCTAGCTCTGATGGTAAAGATAATAAAAATGCTCAACACAGGAAAGACCTACACACACCTGACGCTCACACACGTACAGACATGTGGTTTACAAATGTAGAAGTCTTATGTGTGTAATATAAAATATACTTCAGTTCAACTCAAAGCTTCCTGCTCCTTTTGCAGTGATCAAAATGCTTCAAGCACTTTTCCCTTTCACCTTTCACAAACGCTTTTTAACATCTGGGAGACAAACAACGTCCGTACGTTACCTGATCATTCTAACCCCTCCAGTCGCCTTTTTCCTCAGTGCGCCAGCTTTTCCCAACACGCAGCCCAGCAGAAGGGAACACTTGGACGTATTCTTTAAGTTAACATAAACCTTACCTATTTCAAAATTCATAAAGAATAAACTGTACAAAACATGGACTAAAAATAATTTTCTTTTTTTTTTTTAAAAAGTCGTTAACTACTCAGGCAATCAGAAATATCAAATTAAAAACTTCAAGAAGGGCATGCAGGGGTTGGTGGGCAGCCCAACAGTCTGTGATATTTGTTTTTCAATCATGAGAGGTTGTGACCTGCCAGACGATGAGGTGGCTCTGCTCGGCCTTGGTAGGTGCCGACTGCTGGCTGGCTGTTGGCTCTGATAAACCATCCAACTCACCGCCTTCATCACCTGAGGAGGAAGACGACAAGTCAAAGACACGTGTAGCAGGTGGGTCACAGTGGAGGCCTTTCTGGACCCGTTTAAGCAGTTTTAATAGTCAGACAGTACAGTATGGTACAGCTCTGAAAACAATTATGAGACCACAGCCAAATTATCAGTTCTCTGGTTTTACTATTTATAGGTATGTGTTTGAGCAAAATGAACTTTGGAAAAATTGGAGTGGCCTCTTAATTTTTTCCAGAGCTGTAGTTATATTACCTCTGTGCTTTGTACTCACCCATTCTGAAGTCAATGTAGCCTTCGCCTCCACTCATGACGAGGTATGTTTTGGGCTCCGAGGTCGCTGTGTCAGAGGATTCCGATGCAGGGTCGTCAGAGCCTGAATCTGCACAGCCAGGAGGGGGCATCGCCTGACCTGTGACCAAGAGTCCAAAAACATTTTGTTTACAGTAATGAGGACAGAGGAAAAAAACACTTTGGGTAAGCTGTAATCAGGAACAAGCTGCCATTTCTACTCCGTAACTAATTTAAACAACGACGTCAATCAATCAACATCAACATCAACATCAACATTATTCTAGTTATTGACGGTCATAAAATGGACCATAATAGAAATATTCAGTTTGCACCAATATAAAACAGAGAAAAGCAGCAAATCATCACACATGACAAGCTACAACCAATACATTTCTTCTGGCATTTCTTCTTCAAAAATGACTGAAACGATTAATCGATTATCAGAATAGTTGCTTACTCGTGTTATTCCCCCCTAATTGACTTATTGGTTAATTGTTGCAGCCCTACACAAATATAAATGTTGCTGATGCATATTTGTTTGTGAAATCTTATGAAATGTGAAATTACTAATTACTAACATACATGTAATTAATTTGACCCATACACACCAGGTTGGCAGGTTGAAAGCTGTTAATTTTGTTGCATTTGTCACCGTTTCTGCCACTTGATACCAGAGTCAAGTCAATTTTATTTAAATAGCCCAATATCACAAATTCTTAGATTGTCTGCACTTGTCTCTTACCTGGCACGGTGACAAAAAACTTGACAGCATCTCGATGTCCATGGAAACACAGCTGGGCGTGGGCCATGGAGCAGTACGGCACGAAGCTGCCTGGCATGGCGCAGTCTGAACTGTCATCACCGTAAACCCGTACAGCACTGCCGGGTCGATTTGGCACTATTCCCATTGTCTTGTTGGCTGCAGAGTAAGAAATGAATCAATGTGCGTAACGTCTGCGTAACATTTTGTACAAAAATGACTCATTTCATGTCTATTTTGCGGTGCTGTATTAAAGCAGGAAGGCTTCGAAACAAGTCTTGTGAGCAAAATGATTAATAAACAAGCAGATGAAAGAATCTAAAATGAGAATCAAAGCCTGCGTGCAAACAAAGCCAGCTGTGGGTGAAGGGGACTGTGCATGAGACAAAAGGTGAGGTCATGGGTGACCGATCAAATCTCAGTCTCTGACAACAAGGTCAGAGCACCAACACCAAAAACAGATCAGTGTTAATGGCTCACTGAGGAACACACACACACACACTCGCATTTTACACCACAGAGAGATGGATGAGTTCCCATCCAGAAAACTAGACAAAGCAGGGTTATGAGCAGAAATGGCCAGCGCAGTCTGTGGGTTCATGTCAGACACCAGAGGACGAGTTTGCTCTCGTTGTTTTTGAAAGCATAAACAAAGCGAGACGCGCTACGCTGCTGACCACCGAGTGGAGCCTGTGGGACAGAAGCTAAAAGGTAAAACTCGTCAACACCATCTCACATATTCACAGCCCATGTCAGAAAACAAGACGAAAACAGAAAATGAAAAAAAAACAAAGCATATGGAGACATGAGATAAAGATCTGTTAGCAGATACTAGCAGAAAACTTAAGCTTAAAGCTAAAATGCCCAAAATAGTTTTAACATTTGAGAGAGCAGCACTCCTCGATTCCAAGTGAGAACAGAGCTGTGCAGTATGCACCTGCCAAACGGTGTCCTGTCAGCTACACAGGGGCTGTGAGACCTGTATCCATGGCAACTCAGTAGTGTTTTATTCAACAAGTAGCGCCTGGGTGGTAACAATCTCTCCATTGTCAAACACTGAATGTGCCTCGAGAGAAATCGAGGACGCGGATACAGGATGCAGCGAGGACGTATGGCAGCCAGGATTTAAAGAAAGATTAAAATGGCAGAGACAAAGAAAAGGAGAGCTTATGCACAGTATGATGGTGAATCTTCCCTGAGGCACCTCAGAGTGTCCATGCACTGGGCCTGTGCCTTGCTAAAGGCTAAAGCAGAGCTGGAATGCAAAAGAGGGAGTGGAGGAGGGAGCAGAGCTCAACAAGAGCAAGACACTTGTTTCCAAAACTACTACTAAACAGTTGTTGGGATTTTTTTAAGAGCTAAGAGTTAGATGATTGATTCCACTCTCATGCTTGTAGGCTAAACAAGACATCACCAGCTGCCAGTTAGCTTAGCTTAGCACAAAGAACTGGAAACAGGGGGAAATGGCTAGTCTTGCTCTGTTCGAAGATGGCGTATTCCCTTAAATAAAAAGTCCCGTAAAAGCCGGGTCTCCAGTAACGGGTGTGGTCGACACGAACAAATAAAGGCCGGCCTCCCATGTAGGCCTGGGAAAAAACAAGGCTGGATAAACTCCTGGTGACTGTCATATTATGTGCATGCCAACTAACGTAGTATATTTCCATTGTTTTATTTTAATAAACTCAACAACATAATCACACTAATTTCAACACTGCTGTTCTGGATTTCAATTTCGAGTGTGTGATACCTTCAGACAGCGGGATGGAGATGATGACGCCATTTCCCGTCCCCACCCACAGTCGGCTGCAGGACACCATCAGAGCTGTGATTCTCACAAAGGAGAAGCCCAGTTTACCTGTACCTGCAACACACACACAACACACGCACTTGTTTGCCGTTTCAATCCATGTGCAAAAGATCTGGAGGAAGCAGTTCAGTATCTACCTAACATATAAAAAATAATGCTCTCAAAATGTTATCAGGCTACTGCACATGTGTACAAATTATTAATTGTGTACAATATGTATGCCACCTTAGATAGCTTTTAATCTGCTTTTGATACAGAGACTCTAGCCAGTGTTCATTTTCTGTAAAAGTAAAAAACAATGTTCAGGCCAGATGGAGGTCAGAGAAGAGATAAGGATTTCTGAGAGAAGTGACTAGGTGGTAGGCAGAGAAAAGCACGTATACCCAACATCTTGCTGACGTAGGGCTCGATGTCCACGTCCTGGAGGTGCTGGTAGGTGTGGGCGTGAAACAAGCGCAGAGTTGAATCCAGACGGATAGACACCCAGATACCGTCTCCCACCCAGGCCAGCTGTCGCACCTGACTCTCCTTGCGAGGATGAGCGTCAAACGACTTCTGCTCAGACGTGAGAGAGTGAGATGATGTGAAGTTATAAATATTGTGGAAATGTTACTTGAAGGATTTTAGATAAAAGGTTATAAAATATTTCAAAAAGGTTTCATAGGTTGTGGTTGACTGGAAAGGAAACCTAATTTCAGTGACAAAACAGTTGTTGAATATAGTGACAACTGTACCTCTATCCTCATGGCCTTAGGCTGGATGACGTAGATCTTGTTCCTGTAGCCGCACCACACCTTGTCGTGGACTACTGTCATACAGCGGATAGAGTGGTGGGGCCGGCCCAGATCCAACAGGTGGTAGTTGGTTAAATCCCACTGACCGTCTGCTTGGGAGAACCAAAGACACTTGAGAACTGATGATCTTTGTGGCATAAAATGGCCATTTTGACAAAACAATGTAAATACTACAAAAAATGTTAAGTATCTTCTTATATTTTTAGCTTCCTTAACCACAAAGAGCACTAATCGACAGACTTACCAATGCCTCTGTGGAAAATTGCTAATGTCCCATCAGCCAAAGCTACCAGGACTCTCCCTTTAAAATGCCTGTAACAAGAGATAAGACACCGTTTCACACTTTCTTTATGTGTGTGCCCTTGAACGACTACAGAGCCAACTTTGTACTCACACTATGCTGAGGATAGAGTCTTTCAGCTTGATGGCATGGAGACACTTCCTCCATCGGGCCACAGACGAGTGGACATACAGACTTTAGAGGAAGGGACAGAGAAAGGCTGATCAGTGTGCAATACTGGTTTATACGAGTGGATCATAATGAAATGTGTGTTGCTGATGCACTAAAAGCACCCTCTAGTGGCTATTGAACTGCTCACCATCCATTCTGAGCTCCCAGCCACATGGTGGGGAGGGCGCTGCTCATCCTCAGGACTTCCCCCTCTGATGGCTCTGAGTTATCTGGCAAGGAAGTCACGCCATCCTGCCCACAGCCCCTGGATCACAGAACGCATAGGATTCAACAGTTTTTTAGATGCACCCTTCATAAAAAACACTTGTGGCAAGTGTAGACTTATTTAAATATGTTACCAGGGTTGATCTTATCAACATTTCTTCTGTAATCTAAGGTTGGTTTTATTTGGTAATGCCTAACAGGAGAAGAAATACTCTAATTCTCTAACTTTCACATCAGGCAGATCATCAGAAATCGTCATTGCGATTTGCAGGGAAGGGAAGCTCACCTCTGCATATCTTACCGTTTACTAAAACACCGTACAATTTTAGAAGTGATCATCTACAACATTATTGCTCACCTCTGTGTGTCAGCAGGAGAGGAGTTGGTGGTTCCCACCCCCAGTGGGTCGGTGAACACATGCTCCGTATAGATTCCTGGCTGGCTTTGATCCACTCCCTGGTCCTCTTCTCCTTCTTCTCCCACACCAGCGTTAGCCTCCGTCGCTTCCGTTGCCTCTTCCGCTGTAGGAACGCCGTCTTCTGCTGGACTGGTCTCTCTGGACATCTCAACTGTGGGTATCGTGGATCACAGGATTAATCACAGGGTCAGTGAATGAAACTGGAAGGTTTGGGTGGTGATTCCTACACACAGGGATATACAGTAACTGTCTGTGCAGGGAATAGGGTAGATTGTCACTGATCATTGGGCTGGGAGGAGTGGCGTATCTAGGGGTCTGTTAACGGTCCCAGCGGCCTCCGTTGTGTTCGATGCTAGTTTGGCTGTAAAACAAATAAGGACATATTCTATGAACGCATTTTCTCAGAAGAGAACTACCTGAGCCAGAGATGCCGCTGTGCTCAGCCGGCTGGTCAGTTACACCTGAGCTGGCCGTCTGGGGGATGGCTGTTGTCCCCTCTGCTGCCAAGGCACCATCGCTGCCTGTTGAGCCCACACTGGCTACACTGCCGGCCAATGACACCCTGTCACCTTGGCTAGCCTCAAGGTCTTGGGGTACCTCCTCACCTGCCGGATAATCAGTCTCCAACACACCTGAAAAAACAACACAAACAACCTTAGAGGCAAAATTCAGAGCTGACAGAACAGGAAAGAAATTATGCAGTCATGGATGACAAAGGAAAAAAAACCCAACCCACACAAACAATGTGACCACTCAGCCTACCTGGTACACTGGCAATGCAGACGACGTGGGTGTTGCAGGCGTAGAAGCTGTCAAGTAGGTCGGAGGGCTGACTGGCGTCCAGCACCATAACCTTGGTGGAGGAGTGGGTGCTGGTGCACACCCACACCCTACTGGAGATCTCGTCCTGATGGACCAGCTCCTTCTCCTGCTCCCCTTTCTCCTGATCCTGATGGACAACACAAAAATCTGCCAAAAAACTGTCTCGGCAGAATTCAAACCAAAGATTGAAGAACGTCCGGAACTCACTGGACTTGTGGACAGAGTGCAATGCCATTTTAAACATTAGAATGATAGAAAAAAACCTGACAGGATAACCTCTTCCTTATGCTACTTACTCTTACCTTACTCTCTTGCTCCAACTGGTCCAGACTACTCTGAGACCCCTTTGTCTGCTTAGTGATCTCTGCTGTAGGTAATGTCCTCCTCCCAGAGAGATTGACCCCTGCACCACACCACAGCTGGAGAACGGAGACAAAGAGCACGTTATAAATATCAAATGTTCTTCAGAATTTAAGAAATGTACAAAATGGAAGATAGTATGCTGCTTGTATCTAGATGTTGAATTATGTACCTTCATAGAAGCATCTTTCTGATCCAGCGGTCTCAAGTATACTGGTACGGGTAAGTTCACTTTGTTCTCCACCTGTCCACCATTTGCCACCTGTTGAGGTACAACCAGCACATGCAAAGCATGCAGGCTTTACTATCTGTAGTAGTGACAGGGTTTATACAACACATCTTGGGGATGTTATGAGTTGTTATAGAGTTGGTTTAGACTTGCTCTATATTAACAAGTGCTATGAGATAACTCTGTTATGATATAGCACTATATAAATAAAATTTAATTGAAAATTGAATTATGAAGGTTCTTTGGGTTACTTCTTTGGAAAACGAAGCCCACAGCGGCAGACTTTGAAATCCTCTGCTCTTAGAGGAATGCAGCATCAAAATATTTCATTTTCTTCATGAACATAGAGCACAGAAAAGAAGAGCTATGTTCCTGAGGTACATAATTGAAAACTAAAACATTCTTAAGTCAGTCCTAGAATGTTAACAACTGCAACTTAACATTTGCAATGTTCACATTGTGTCACTGGCACCTTGTTATACAGTATGTAATCTCATGAGGTTGAGCTCCATTTGGAGGACAATTTAAATTTGAATTCAACTTGAATTTAATGTTTTCTTCAAAAGAGGATGGCAAAGTTAGCTGAGCAAAATTAAAACTTGACAGTCTTGTTCATCATGGCCGATCTGATGAATAAACAGCCATGTTTCCTCCAATTCAAACCTTCATGTCCTACCTTGTATTTGCTGGGCAGGCTCCAGCCGTGTGCGGTGACTCGTCCATCCTCCTTCTGCATGTGGGCCTTGACCTGTCTGTACTGGGCTCTCTTCTGCTCTTTACGCGATGGCGAACTGCACGGGTCCTTTCTACAAGCGCAAAGAGAGAGACATGTGATCAGCTTACAGGTATATTATATGCATCTACATTATTGCAGGCCATTAGCTGGAAATAATGTTCCTGCAGATGTTTTTGGAATGAGACACAATGGACATCAAACCCACATTTCTCATTTATTTCTATGGTTTTTGGATTTGTATCAATTTAAGTACCCTTTTTCATGTCCCTCAACATGTTCACCTTGATAAAATACACCAAACTCACAGTCACTTTACTCCATTACTTACTCTTCATTGAGGAAGTCAAAAGTCTTGGACTTCTCTGTGGGGAATTGGGAGAAGGTGCTACTCCTCTTCACCAGGCTGCCCGGGGCGTTGTATTTCATGGTGGACTGGGACTCCACCTTCTTTATAACAGGGGCACTGGAGGAGGAGCTAAACAGTCTGCTGAAGCTGCAGGGGGCGAAGTTACAGAAAGCCAGGAGGGAAACAGAGCAGACAGGAGTGCGAGGGGGAAAAAGCAAGGTAGGGGGTCACCAACCAACCAGACAACCAAGGAACCACCACCAACATTTACTGTACAGTGACTTAAAGCATGCTGGGAGATCCTATCACACTTCCTATCACATTTAACTGGTACTAAGTACTAACCAAGTTGTGTCTTTAGCACCAAGTATCAACAGTATCAAGTTAGATAGTTTAATACTTTACAAGCTAGTCTTGTACTGTACATAGGTAGTGGGACTAAGATGGCATTGGCACCAGAGTAAAAAAAAACAAAAAAAATACCCAGGCAAAGTCTATCTGTGAAGCGTAAAGTAAAATATATCCCTGTATAAATGATGGACAGTTAAACCATTTAGCATGTGTAAAGTACATTTGATTAAACAGATAAAAAGATCACAGTTTGAGAAAAGCAAATAAAACATCTTAATGTCTAATTCATTATTTCAGAATGGTGTTCAAATCATCCTATTCAAGATGGGGAAAGACTTGTTACTTATATTTTTTAATTATTTATTCATCTTTTTTTTTTTCCTTTTCAGTAAAATCCAAGCAGATGGAACACCTATGTGTCATTTACAACACTGACTATTTGCGCCAAAACGTTGTACTTGCTTACTGCTTAATTGTTTTGGTCAATATTTTCTTGATGTCTAATGAAATAAGCCTGATGAAACAAAGATAATTCTACTACTAAATATAGAAATAGCTTATAATAAAAAGGCATACTGATCTGCAGGTACAACATGTACATGTATTTAGGATCCCTATGAGCAGACAGAGTAGGAAAACATCAACAAAAAAAAGGCACACAGCAGGCAGGAGGCAGGAAAGCCCGGGGGCACAAGGAGAGTCGTGTCTGAGCAGTTTGTGATGACAACAACTGATGCACCGCACGGAGAGAAAATATCATGGATATGGACACATCAAAGTTGGATCCATTTGAAACGGAGGAGATGTTCTGTGTCAACAGTGGGGAAAAGAGAGGTTTGGCCGGGAGAAGGTTAATTAAACCATCTTTACCTAATGCTGCCAATTCAATAGCACATCCCGGAAAAGTTGAGAAAAAAAACAAACGTATTTGAATATTTGAGAGAAAATGTCACGGGAGTTAACACGGAATATGCGCGTTGACTTCAATAGGCCATCAAAACTAACCGACAACGACAAAGGTAGTTTAAAAAAAAAAAAAAAAATACATTTTGGAGGACTTACAACTGCCAGATGCTGGATTTCTTTTTTTCCGTGAGGGTTGGATTTTCTCTCGAGGCCCTAGAGAATAGGACAAGATGATATCACATTACCTGTTGTCAATTTGAAGACACACAAGTGCAGGTTGAGGATGTTGTATGTGGTAAATATTAGGTATGAGTTACAAAGAATTTACTACTGTAGCCGTAATCTTTAATGATAACAACCTTAATGCAAACAAAACTGTGAACACTTTTGGAAATTTGCCACAAATATATTCTGTACCTGATCATCTCTGTCCACCGCACAGCTTCCTGCAGCTCCATCAGTCTCTCTTTGTACTGGTTCCTTTCCATCAGCACTCGGGCCATTTCCACTCTGGTGAAGCGCTTCCTCTGGGCTGTGGGTACGTCGCTCTGAGGTAGCACACAATTAAACCCACACATGGCCGCTCAGAAATATGTTTATTAATATGGGACTGATCTGCAGCTTGGCAGAATCAGGACAAACATGTTAGATACTGCATATGTATAATGTATATATGCAATCTCAGACATTGTTGTGCACAAGACTCACATCTTCGTCATCTTTAGTTTTATGTTTCACTTCCTCCACCTCCAGTCGCACTCTGGAAAAAAAAAAAAACATTTGTTATACTTGCAAGATACAGGAAAAACATTTAATAAAACCGTGTTGCTATGTTGAGTTATTTTATTTATTTCCAAGCACAGTAGTAATAAAATTACTTTTTGAGTTCCTCCTCCAGCTCTCTGTTCTTGTCCTCCAGCTTGGTCTTGGCCTGCAGCACAGCCTCCAGCTCTCCCTGCACCATCTCCTTCTCACAAGTCAACTCGTCCACCTTCAATATCAAGTCCTTATTCACCACGTTCAGAGCATTCCTGGAGGGATGGGAGCAAGGACATTTTACTATACTAATAAAATACTCTTAGCACATTTTCACCGGGCTTTAACATCAAAGTCATGACACACAAAATAAACGTTTTGAACTTACTTTGTCTCAAGCAGTTGTGAATTCTCCTGAATGAGATTTTCAACTTCCCGGCCCATACCTGAACAGAATTGAAGATCAAATTAGAATTTTATTACCGAAAAAAGAAAACTATTTGACAACAAACAGCAGCGACTACATTAGCACTACAGATTACGCTGCACCACTGCAGATTATTCTTACTAATGTAAAATCCAACAAGGAACTACGCAGGATGTAGGTTTCACAGTACAAGAAACTATCACAACACACAAAACCCACAGCACGTCACATGACCGTCAGAAGGAGAAGGATGGATAGAGTGGGTGGGGTCTTACCAATTAAACTAAGGTCTGGGAAAACCATGCAATCCAAGTCAGGCGGAAAGAGGAAGGAAGAGAGAGGGAGAGAAAGAAATGCGGATATAGTTTGAGACAGTGGAATGACCAAAATGATGAATGAGCCAGAGCTAAACGTGTAGCTGGTGACTCCACAAGCAAAAGATGCTGTTGGATCTCTAAAGCCAGTTTAGATACGACAATTGCAGCAGTACAGAGAGGGAAAACAGGAAAATAATAATTACAGAAAAAAAATAATTTAAGCTGTAAAAAGAACAGTTAGGCCAACAAAAAGCACTGAACTCCATCATTCATGCACCAAACTTTGTCAAAAGTAGTCAAAAGTCAACTGTTATCAAACATGATGAAGAACAAGCTGTGAACAATGGCAGATATGGCAGAAAGTGACTAATGAGTAGAGGCCAAAGAGACATTACAGAAGAATGCATAGCTAAGGAAAGGTTTGAGGTCATACACACCAGAGTACTCCACTGGGATTATGGACAAAAGCCAGAGGATGAGACACGGGAGAGAGAGAGGTGATGTTAACATGGGTAGATGGCTAACACTGCCTATACCAGCTGTACCACAGCAAGTGGCTTAGCATTGCAGCAAACAGCAGGTGTTGGGAGACACAATAAATGTAACACTAGTTTTATCAGTAGAACAACAGCTGCAAGCCAAACATAGCAGTAAAACAGCTTCATGGGCATTTTGAAAAAACCCAGAAGAATCAGCGATTACAGATATAAGAAATATTCAGGGTTATTATGCAGTTCATTTGTATGTAGAATATTTCCCTGATATGACAAGATAAACATTGTGAGAAATTGTCTGATGTCAGGTAATCTTTTCAACAAACTTTGGTAAAAGACACCACAACATGAAGAAGGGTCACGTCTGCTCCATAGAGTCTGTTGTTTTCTATATCAGCACAGCTGTGACTTAAGTGTTATTATAAACAAAAGGAATAGTCATCCATTTTCAAATGTTTAAATATCTTAAGTACCATTGTTAGGGTTACCTGTAGTTTAATCATCAGGGAACTAGAAGGACTAAATCAAAAATAAAATTGTAAAACGTATTACTTCTCATATATATATATATATATATATATATATTTGCTTTTTCATAAAATCTGAATGTTTCTAAAGCTCTGTGATTGGTGGTCCTTCTATAATTGAAAGAAGCTTCATTCTGGGACAACATTAAAACCGAAAAATCTAATTTTACCTCTGCGAGGAGGAGGTATGTCTTATTGATAATAATAATAATGATAGTAATGACTACGCTAACTCAATCAACACACTTCATATAGACTATTCCAACAAAATGCAGATAAAGTGTATTCAGAGGATCTGACCAATTTGCTTCTACATTATTTCATTTCTGTGCTGCATTGTTCCAATGAAGATAACATTTTTACTCACCCAGCAGGTCGGCCCCTTCATCCACATCCCCTATGAGCCCTGTGCCTGCAGTCGACAATTCTTCAAACAGAGAGTCTGTATTGCGGTCAAATGCCATGTTCTCAATGCCTTTAGTAGGGGTACTAGAAGAGCAATGACAACAGGAGGTGATGTAATGCTACCTGGTGAAACTTTATTTGAAAGTGGCCCGACAGCGTGTTCTTTGTGCTACCTGCAGGGCTTGTATCCAATGAGACCCATGTCCAGTTCTGGGGTGGACTCAATAATGTCCTGCACATCTGAGTTGTCCTTATTTTCAGGCAAACCTGCATAAGACACAGCACAAGCCAAGATACTTAAGAGATTGAAGGGTACAGTGTGTGTGTTAAAATCGACATTTTGCATCAGACTTTTTTAGATTAGAAGAAATAAAGGATTGTTCTTTGACACCTCTACAGCATAAACACTGTATGACAAACTATGTGTATAACAAAAAAGAGAAATGCATGACAGCGACCAAGACTAATGGATGACTAATGAATGTGGTTCTAAGAACTAGTGCAGTTTCATGATGTTTGACCCTACCCACTGATACGGATCTGGTCCCCGGTGCAGCCTGCACCTCCGTACTCTTACTGTTGCCATCTTCCCTCTCCATGTCCGAGGCCGTAGTGGACATTGGTGTGGCCGACTTGGAGCCGGAGAAGTCCGACAGCTCATCCTGTAATGAAAAAGGCTTTACTTAATATTTACCGACAACCATGTCGGTAAATATTAAGAGTTTAAATGACAGGTAGACCTTAAATGAACCAGTGCTAAAACGAAAAAAGGAAAGCATACAGAACACATTTGGATCACAAAGAAAAAAAACTGTTTACGATCTAACAGGTTACTATGGTTGGACAGACTGAAAGTGCTAATCACAAGCTAGAGAGTTCACTACATACTGTACATTACACATGCAGTATAACAGAAGACACAAGAGTCCAATTTGTCTCAGCTCTTACATTATGTAGATCATTATATCATTAGGTCATTATCTCTAAGCGAAAATCTACCTCTAAAAATTGTTTTTTGTAAAAACCTCCAGGAATCTAAAAGAAATACTACAAATAAACCAAAAAACAAAAAAACAAAAAACACTGAACACAGTTGTGGACGGATTGAGGACCGCTTTCCAATCAGAAGAACGGGAAAAGAAAACATGAGCAACACAGAGCTAGCACACAAACACAGACAAAGTCCACACAGATTTTTTTCATCACACAACATCAGCTGAAATTAAACAATGGGAGCTGCCACTCTACCGCTAGTGCACAACACAACACAAACCCACACACACGATTCAAAAACTGCAAAGTGGTTGGAAGAAACTGAAAGTAGAGACTGAAATTAAATCTGATCTAATGTTACACGACTACAGCATTAAAAGACAGAATGCTATTTAAATGTATGATGCTATGTTATTGTACAGTGAGTGATCGGGAATGTTACTGAAGATCTGCACGAATGAAGCAAAAATACACAGAAGCGAGTGAGATATAAACATCATGCATTTTAACTGAAAAGAAAAAAGAAATTAGAGGCCAGATGCAACCATGCTGTTATTGATTTTAAAAGACCAATCATTTGCCAATTCCACCCGTGACACAGGTTTGTTGTGGGCACCTAGATTTTGACAGACCCCAATGCAGCATTTGCAAAGGATATGGTTGCATGTAGCACAATCTAGCACAGGTGGTCTGTGAAGTGAGGGTCTATAAATGCACAAAGTGAGAGGCGGCGCTTTTGAAAAGATGAAGCAGCATAGTGGAGGAGACTACTGAAGCCCACACACGCAAACACAAACACTGTGCTGTCCACAGCCAATGCAGGCGTGCTGCTGCCGCTGGCACCTCCGCCATTCATCCAACTACCTTGCAATCATCTGCCAGTGAATTCCCCCAAGTAGAGTCCTGCGCACTCTTACCCTCCCTTTCCTTAGGGGGGTCGACAAAGTCCAACTGCTTGGGGGTGGGAGGGGGAGACAGAGTAAGAATGAAGCTCACATGTGCAGAAGCAGTTCAGCAGAAATGCATATGCCCCAAAGTGTGCATGCCTGTGAAGTGAATGAAAACGTTCTAATGTATGTAACAAAGTGTGCAGATGCAGGTAAGCCCGAGTGTGTCTGTAGTGTACAAGTGATACAGCACTAGATAATCTTTAATCAAGTCAATTAATCTTTTTTCTGTATAATGCACCTATGACATAACTTTTAAAAATAACGGCTAATGCTAATAGTTGTAGAGCTGAAACAATACGTTGATTAATAATATGCAACTATAATTGATAATCAGTTAATAGTTTGCGTCAGATGAAATAAGATCTTTTCAACATTTACATCAGTACCTGAAAAGCTTAAAAAATCATATACTTTCTGTGAAATATTATTCCCATGTATTGTACCAATTCATATCTACTTTTATTTGTTTAAAAGAGTACTCCACGGATTTAGGATTGTAATACTATAAATATGACAGACTGATGGGCAGTTTAAAATCAAACTCGATGCAGCAGAACCAGAGATTGTCTTTTATTCCACACCTTTATCCCAAGCCTACATTACCCATAATGCAAATCGACTGCCGACAGCTCACCCAGGAGACTCGGGGGTGTGTTATGTTAGTAGCGGCTAATGTAGCCTCAAGCCACCAGCTTCCAAGCAGACATGAGGACAGAGCTACAGAGACACAGTAAACTCACTTCTTTTTAACTCAACACCAACAGATTTATTTTCAGTTTCAAAAAAGACTCCAGGCAGATGTTTCAACAGATGTTTATCAGATTTTGCACAGCTTCCTCTGGAGTCACCAAAGAAGTGCTCCCCTGATGTGTAAACAGAGTTTGATGTGTGAAATTGGTGGAGTTCCCCTTTAAGAGTCATAATTCAAAAGGTTACTTTGAATTAAACAAAAAACAATGATTTAGAAAAACACTACTATGTCAGTTTTAAAGCCAATAGGATGGTCTTGCTGATAGAACTCATTCTGTGGATGGAGATTAGATCATGGCTGGCATGCAGGCATATGCACATTAACCTGGCGGTCCTTTTCACTTGGAATGCCACCCACTCCCATAAATATGATGCTTCTGTTTAAATCCAAGAGCCTGTCTGCATATCAAAAGCTGCTCGTGTTCAAAAGGCCATGGTGCAACAATAACCGCCCTGTAGCACTGATTACATAAGAACCAATCACATTCCAGCTAGACTTTTTCTCCCTCAGTGACTGGCTGCGAGCCATACAGCGGCATCACTCCCATCGTGCATCGCGCCACAGAGCTGATGTCCCAGTTTTTACACAAAAAAAACGCAGCAGTGGGATGAATTAACATGTCACCCACCATGTCCTAACTGCCACAGATAACCCACACACAAGGGTACGAGTCACTGTTTCATAGATTATTTTAGCTTAAAGAACATACCCATTATTATGTCTACGTTAGGGGAATGTCTTGTGTTGCCGGTAGTGTTTGAAGCAGTTTAGCGTGAATTGAAATCACTGAAAACACACATCATATGATAACGCTCAATCTTACAATTTGTATTGAATAGAAAATGGCTGCTATGCAATACATTTAATGATCTCCTCTGACTGCTACACCATTCATTTAAAGAGGAGGATGTCTGAAAACAGAGATGGCCTTGTCAGATGCCTACTAAGACTTGCCTACACCCCCGAGCCTTATCAAAGGCTCTCTATTTTTAAATGGATCCAAAGCCAAAGCTCCTCTATCTTCTACCACTGGCAGGAGGGCTGGAAACGCTCAGCCAGGAAATGGGATTAAAACAATCATATAATCATCATATAATCTTTATGTCTGTATACCTTTGACACTCATTTTGATGAAACAGCTAAAATGGTGCGAGTGTTCAGGTAGCAGGTAATATTCAGGTATCAAAAAAACTTCCGGAGGAAAAGAAATGAATAGTGGACTGAATAATGATGGCATTAAGCCACATGATATTCTTTAATCATTTAAAATAATCTTAATTGAGAAGAAAAAGTCATAATTTTCCACCACATGTTCACATGGAGGTGCGATCCACACACCCACCTTGAGACTAGTGTTGGACCGTGGTTGTGTTGGGTCGGTGAACCTCCAGCCCTCTGTGGCCAGTGTCTCTGCCCTGGCCTGGGGGTCTGAGGCCAGCAGAGACACCCCACCAGATGATGGGAAGATCCCCAAAGAAAGAGGCCGCTCTCTCCTGGAGGGACAAGAAAAAACAAAACAAAAAGATTTCTGATCATATTTTGTCGAAGGCACAGTTCACAAATCTTGTCTCAGTTGAGCCCTTTTAACCACTAAGTGTTTGCTGTGGCCGTGTTTCCATTTGCAGGTACTTTTTTCCCCCCCAATTTTGAACTAATTAACTTTATATAAGCACTGAAAATAGCATGAACGTGAAAAAAAAACTACATGAATCTGAAACTACCTTCTTCATGTTTGTGCCAACCGTCACACAACGCTCACAAGTTGTTACATGGGATTCGTTCCCACCTCTACCATCCATTCATACAAACTTATCTGTTGTGTTCTTACCTGATTCGGCCGGCCGTGCTGGACTCTGAAGTCTCACTAATCTGCTGCATTTTGATCCTCTCTACGTGCTCCATATAATTATGGATCATCTGCAGAAGTCAAACAAAAGACACAGAGGAAGCTAGCCATGAATGTTGTTAACGATTACAACGTGACAACATTTCCTTCTTTCCGTCCTTCCCCCTCACCTCTGTGTGTCGCTGATGGAGAGAGTTGTATTCCTTCTTGAGATCCAATTCACGTTCTTCCAACCTGCCAACTGAAACAGAATACAACACATGCTCAGTTTAAGGTGGTCAAATTACAAGGCGCAAGACGGCAATCATACTTTGTCTAAGAACCATTTGTAAGATGAAAAGATTTTTGCAAATTTTGCTTATTCGGGTCCTGGTCGAGAGGTAGATGAGAATATTGAATTCACTCTCATGTCTGTACACCAAATATGAAGCTACTGCCAGGAGCTGGTTAGCTTAGCTTAGCATAAAGATGGGAAACAGCTAGCCTGACCCTGTCCATAAGGTAATAAACCCCTATCTACCAGCATACCAGCAGCTAGAGCTCAGTAATGAACACGTTATATCTTGTTTGTACAAAAACAAAAGTTTAAAAACTACAGGAATTATGATCCAGACTATTTCCTGCCTGGGAGCGGTAACTTCCTGGAGTCTCCGCTGGTTGCAAATGCTCAGAGACAGGAAGTAATCCAGCACACAACACCCCGTAAAACAACAAAATATCATTCTCACACTTTGATTTATCAGATTAAACAAACAAGATATAACATATGTCAAATGGTGAGCTTTAGAGTTGCAGGTTTCCCTGTTTCCAGCCTTTATGCTAAGACAAGATAACTAGCTGCTGACTGTAGCTTCATTGTACCTCACTGTAGTCCAACGCTGTACATAAAAGAGGGTGCATATACCACTTAAAGCATAATTTTGCTCCACCAGGCAAGCACTGGGACTGGGGGGGGGGATAATCTCACTCAAATGGGCTTCAATGTTGGTGACTAAAAAATATAATCCCCTATTAGCATGTTAGGTCTATCTTAAGCCATGCAGAGAGCTACTGCGACAGACGGGTACACAGTATAAAGCCTGCATACTATCAATTACAGCAGCTTAAGCTTCTGCATGTTATGCGATTAAGTCTTGCTATATGTGTATTTTGACATTACAGGGGGATTTCATTCTGCTATCATGAGTCATCAAATGCATGGAGTCATGTAATGAAGTGAAGCGAGACAGGCTATACACAGGGGAGACAGCTGAAGTAATCCCTCCTCTGTGTTTGTATTAGTGATATGCGCTGTACCTTCGACAAATCACTGTGCGGAGAAGCTGAACACTAAGGCAATGAAATTGATTGAACTCGTAATTTATTCTACCTAAAAAGCTGTTTAAGCACTGACAAAACAATATGTTTCTTTCTGTAATCCTCACTCTTAACAGGATATGCAACACACAACAGCACCCTACAAATGCCAGCAGTGTAATTTCCCTGATCTGTGTGGCAGCTGCGTAATCATCCATTGACGTCCATTTAATATAATGCCATAAATCTGCTGGGTGAGATGTGTGTCTATGTATAAATCTTCATCATGCCCTGTGCTTGAGTGATGCAGTAGGACGTGCTCAGGCCCCTGTATAAATATCCTCCAATAATGTAAAAATCTCAGTCTGATGGTGCAAGTGAAAGTAAAAACAAGAGAAAAGCAGCAGAATGGCTTCAAAGATCTGCGCTATTCCTACTGACTGTGGCCTTATTAACTCCACAGCGGCTGTGGACTCTGTCCTAGATGCCTCCATCCGCTCAGGTGCTGCAGCATGCAGTAATGAATGAATGATTTACTGTTCACTCGGAGTGGCAGAGGGCTGATTGAATCCACTGACTAGTTGCGTGGAGCACTTACACTCAAGGATCTCCATTTTCCCAAAAGAAGGGAAATAGTTCATTATGACTGATAATGGGCAAAAATTACAAAGTGATTTACATTTCATTTTCCAGAATAAACCAAACACTGAGCTTCTTATGTTTGCCTTGTTAATGCTTCTGCTGAACGTGAGATATAGAAGAAATTCATGTTGGCATTTTCTTCCCCCTCGCAGCTTTGTGTGAACGAGTCACATTAACCAGCTGCGTTGCTTTTCCACAAAATTCTGGAGCATGGAGTCTTTGTGTGAATCGACCATTTCCAACAAAACAGACAGTGAGAGCCAATCACTTTCCCTCCATTCCTTAATCCACCAATAAGATGGGAGGGAATGCACTGCCGCATTAGGAGGATGGGAATAACAGAAATCCTATAATCCCATTACTGTTACCCCCGCAAAGAGGGAGGACGAGAGTGTGAGTGTGTATGCTTGTGCAAGTGTGAGTGCAGAGAGAGAGAGAGAGAGAGAGAGAGAGAGAGAGAGAGAGAGAGAGTATACACATAACAAGCCATGAGAGAAACATCAAACAAGTGAGAGTAAAAACTGGCAAAAGCCAAAGGGAGAACAGACATGTAAATAAATAATCATGTTGAGACATAATTTAATTTCTGTTTCTCCATAACACAATGCAGAACAGTGACTGTTAGAAGAATTACACAGTGTAATAAATGACAACGTTTTGCGAACATGCGTGCATGTGAACGTCAGTGTGTGTGTGTGTGTGTGTGTGTGTGCTTACTCTGGTCTGCGTAGTTCTTGATCTTGAGTTCCAGTTGCCGGGAGTGGGACTCCATTCTGTCCACATTGTTCTGCAGGTCCTTCTTATCCTGTTCGTGCGTGTCCTCAAACTCAATGAACTTCTACTCAGGAACACACACACACAGAGGAAGAGAGAGAGAGAGTGTGAGTGAGTGAGTATCTAAACACAAGTGTGGCATTGATGTTACAAAAGGTAATGAAACCTTTAATAGATTGACAAATATTTGTACTATACTTGTAAAACCAATTAATTATTTTTGTTAATTTTCAGGCAAAACCGTTGAAAAAATGCCAAACATTCTGTGGATGCAGCCTACAAGACATTTGAAGATGTTATCTTGGAATCTGGGATGTATGTTTTCACAACTTTGTGTCATTTTTATAGCAATGTCACAAAGTTGTCTGAATTGGTATTAGAGGGACACAATTTTGACTCATTCTGGTTTCTCCCAGTTTCCTTCTAGATGGGCCTCTAAGTGGAAGAGTGTGTGTGTGTGTGTGTGTGTGTGTGTGTGTGTGTGTGTGTGTGTGTGTGTGTGTGTGTGTGTGTCAGAGTCCACAACCTGTCCAGCTGA